>JAQQSO010002844.1:0-14042 GCA_028658305.1 Pachyuromys duprasi
CAAAGACTTGAGGACTGTTCCGTAAAGCTCTTACACTTGATAATCAATTTTGGCAAAGTCATTGGATAGAATAGCAACATACAAAAAAGAATACATTTCTGCATACCAATAATAAACTTGTTGAGAAATAAATAAAGTAAAAAAAAATCCCATTTCTATGAGCTTCAACAGTCTTGGTTACATACCCAAAGGACTCCATGTTCTATTGTAGAGCTACCTGCTCATCCATGTCCATCGCTCCTCTACTCACAATCACCAGGAATTAGAAACAGCCTCGCTATCCCTCAATTGAGGGATGGATAATTAAAATGTAGTATAAATATACAATGAACTATTACTCAGTTATTAAAAAAAAATGAAACACAGATAAATGGTAGACCGGAAACAATCATCCTGAGTATGTCCTCTCTGACTGGTGCATGTTAGCTTTGGATCTCTAAATATGTGTGTTTTATTTGGAATACCCATAAAGGTCAGGAAATTACTGAGGGGGTCATGAGGAAGAAGTTTCAAAAGAGAAGAACAAAAACGCTGCTGACAGTTTCTGGGCTTAGCCTTTTTCATAACTGTAGTCATTCTGACTTGGGACTTTAGTAAGTGATATATAGGCATATTGTAAACCCCACTCAATTAAGCCAGGAATGCAATTTGAGGCAAGAGGGATTTAGAATAAGAATGACACTTTTGAGCATCATTAAACTTTTTTTTTCTGTGCTGTCTTTCTCACCGCGTCAAAAGCAAAACTAACCAGAATTAAACATTAATGAAAACCTTCTTACTACAATCGATGCCTTTGTGGTTTCTTTCATCCACCAGCAGTGCGGTGTTTTCTTACACTGTCAATTAAAAGCTTCCACAATGCTTAGAGCACTGTGTGAGAATCTCAGTCTATACCTTAAGGTACGTGTGTGTGTCTCACAGAACCAGGATAGGTGAGAGGTTATGTACAAAATGATTATGTTGCTCTGTGAGACTTCCTTTGCTTCTCTGCAATAAACTAATTTTCTAAAACAGCAATGACATTTTCCTCCCAAATAAGCAAAAAGATAACTCTATGTAAATGTTGCATTCAGTGTGTAGCTTTTTTGTATGTTTGTTTTTATGATCTTGATTTCCCTGGAAGAGAGGGGGACAGGATTTTGCATTCTTAACTGGAAAAGAGCTTTTGGAAATACGCCTTGGCACAGCAGAGAAAGCTGGCTTAAAGAGCATGTTCACAGAGGCAGACAGGTGCTTGCTGCTGTTCTTGCCCTGGAAAAGGATGCCCTATTATCATCCCCAGCACAGACATATTTTATCATTGAAGATGAACAAACCTAAAAATATTTCCCTCTGACATGCCACCTTTTTCTGTTTGTGGCACTTAAAGATTAACTTATAAAGGATACAATGGTTAGTGATGACAGCCTGAGAAATTTGCTGAGAAGTTGCAGCTAACGAGATGGTTCTTCACCCCTACATTATTTCTTCGCCTTAGAATAGCAGTGACCTGCAGGTAATTGTGTCTTTGAAAAGTGAGTTCCCCCAATAACCCTTTCAGGCTTCAGTTTTCATTTAATATTAATATTTCTTCTGTCCTTCAGAAAAAGGGAAATCTGAACAAATGATGCTTACAGTTGAATTTTATAAATGTCTTCATATCACAATTCTGAGACATACTAGCAAGTTTTCTCATAGATTTATACTTAACACAGATTGAGATAAAACATGAACAGTTTTATAAACACAATTCCAATCCTATCATTTCTAACTAAGTTTCCCAGGGACAGCTAAGGCCTGATGTGACTCTCTGCTTTTACCTAACTGGGTTGTGTTTTGTAGAAACCACAGGTCTTCCACTACATTTCTGTTATGTTTGAGTTGCATATATGTGGCCTTGTCTCCGGTATGCCCAAAGCTAGAGGCAGGTACAGAAACCTGTTGGATACTTCTTGTTCCTAATTGGATAATTATGTCAGGTATTCATTATGGTAATATTAATGTGAATATTTTTTCAAGATAAGGTTTCCTGGCTGTCCTGGAACTTGCTCTATAGACCAGTCTGGCCTTGATCTCACAGAGATCTGTCTGCCTCTGCCTCCTGAGTGCTGGGACTAAAGATGTGCATTATCACTGGCCAGCAGTGAAAATCACTTTTATTTTCTTTCTAGATCCTCCTCAATAATATAAATATTTTAAAAATATTTGCTAACTTGATTCTATTTTTAATTAATTGATTGATTAATTTATTATTCGTTATTATAATTTATTCAGCTTATATCCCTCATGTATCCCTCCCTCCTCTCTCATCCCCCCACCTTCCCTTTACTCTCCCTATGTCTCTCCCCTGGTCCCCTGGTGGGGGAGGACCTCCTCCCCTTCTATCTGACTCTAGCCTATTAGGTCTCATCAGGATTGGCTGGTTATCTTCCTCTGTGGCCTGGCAAGGCTGTACCCCCCAGAGAGAGGTAATCAAAGAGCCAGCCACTGGGTTCATGTCAGAGGCAACCCCTGATCCCTTTACTAGGGAACCCACATGGAGACTGAGCTGCCTATGGGCTATATCTGAGCAAGGGTATTAAGTCCTCTCCATGCATGGTCTTTGGTTGGAGCACTGACCTCTGCAGGACCCCCTGGGCGCAGGTTATTTTGGCTCTGTTGGTCTCCTTGTGGAGCTCCTGTCCCCTCTAGGTCTTTCTATTTCCCCCTTCTTCCATAGGGTTCCCTGTACTCTGCCCAAAGTTTGGATATGAGTCTCCTTCGATACCCTGATGGGTAGAGTCTTTCAGAGATCCTCTGTGGAAGGCTCCTGTCCTATTTCTTGTCTTCTTCTACTTCCAATGTCTATCTTGTTTGCCCTTCTGAATGATGTTTCAGCACCTTCCCTAGGGTCCTCCTTGTTGTTTAGCTTCTTTAGGACTATAGATTTTAGTGTGTTTATCCTATATTATTGGACTAATATCCACTTATAAGTGAGTATATACCATGTGCATCTTTCTGCTTCTGGGATACCTCACTGAGGATGATCTTTTCTAGTTCCATTTCAGAGGTTAAGAACACCAGCTGCTCTTGGTTCTATTTTTATACCAGGTTCAAATATGATTTAAGACATTCAAGTTGTTTCTGAACTAATAATTATTCCATCTTAAGAGGCAAAGATCATCACACACACACATGAAATATGATGTAGGTTTTAATCTCAAATAGGTTATGATCTAATCAAAGAAATGTAACAATGTATAAGCATATAAATAAAAATCATGAATTCATAGCAACATAGAAATAAAATGCTACTAAAATTACAGCAGCAGAGTGTTCTAAGTTAATTTCCAAACAAACTACTTTGTCATTAGATTAATGGATCATAATTTTCAAGTTTTGATGAGAAGAAACCAGGTACTCTGGGAGGTTGCTAGCAATTGAAAGTTCTTAGGCTAACTAAGAGAATGGTTGATAGATTGAATAACATATACACTATGAAATTGGATAACATCTTGGCCACTTTTATGCCCTTATGTGAAATAACTTATCCTACTTAGGGGAAAAAACACAGTTCTGAGGAGTCTCAGAACCTTTAAAGCACATATTGATATTTGCAGATAATTCCTCAGTAATTCAGGTAAGAGCCATCATTGTTGTCTTTTGTAAATACTTACTGAACCATTTTCAGTGTATGTAGGACAGGGGTATGATGGTGATCAAACACCGATAATGTTTTACTGAGAGTAAGAACTAAAGTGAAACTAAATCATTGATACTAGTATGCAATGCTCCAATTAAAAATTTCAAGCCGGGCGGTGGTGGTGCATGCCTTTAATCCCAACACTTGCTTGGGATACAGAAGCAGGAAGATCTCTATGAGTTTGAGGCCAGTCTGGTCTGCAAAGCAAATTCAGGACAGCCGGGGCTATATACAGAGACACTCTGTCTAGAAAAAAATCACAAAAGAAAACAAATAAATAAAATAAAAATTTCTTCAGAGCTGGGCACTTGTGGCATACCTTAGTCCCAGCACTCGGGAGGCAGAGGCAGGTGTATCTCCGAGTTTGAGGCCAGCCTGGTCTACAGAGGGAGTTCCAGGACAGCCAGGGCTGCATAGAGAAACCCTGTGTTGCAAAACATAAAAACAAGCCATATTCAAAGCCAAAACAATAACAACAAAAAACCCTCTCTTTAGATATTTACTAAATGCATGTGCTTACAGCCTGTAAGTTAGAAAAAGACAAAGAATCTTCACCTGGTTGAGTTTATATATTTCTTATAAATGATAGTTAGCGTAAAAACAAAATATAGATGTAGCAGAAGCTGGCACATGGCATGCAGAGGTACTAAACAGAACTAGGGTACATCTCACTGAGAAAGTAGCACTGAAGTCAGGTAGAATGCTGCAAGCCTGCCATCCCCCACTCGGGTGGATGGAGGACCGAGAGTTCAGAGGCACCCTGGTTCTTGGCTACATAGCAGTCCTGAGGCCAATCAGGCAACATGATACCCTGTCTCTCAGAGAGGGGGAGCATGAATTTGGGGAGATGGGAGGAGGAAGGTACTATGTAGACACATAGGCATGTAGGAGAAGGCACAGGAGACAGAGGTGGTACTACGGGAACTTGTTTAAGCATTCAAGGAGGCAAGCATGCCTGGACCACTATAAAGGAACATTTGCTCAGAAGCAAAGACGCGGGACTGCGGTGTAGATCTTAGAAAATCATCATGTGGGGAGACATTCAAGAAATAAAAGAAAGGCAGAGAAACTGTCTGCACCATAACCTGACCTGTCTACTACAGTCAGAGGTGAAGAATGGCTATCCCAAGTTGAGTTTTGATTTCCTGATATAAACAGTCAGGTTATTAAAAACAAACAAACAAAAAAAAAACCCTCTCATATTGTGGAACATTCTCTCTATTTCAGACTCACAACAGATGAGTTAAACTCCTTAGCTTGAGTTAAACTCCTCTGCTTGAGAAAGATCATCCAGCAAGGTACCAGAGCTTGAGAAGAAAGTCAGAGACAGTGCTGTCTCACACTGGTGCTACAAATTCAGAGAGAAAGAGGAGTGACATGAACTGGCAGGAATGAGAATCTGGGACAGTGAGTTGTCCAGTGGGAGGACTAGAGATTGAGGAATGAAGAAGAGGAGAAATAAAGGAGACAAAGGCAACAGCTGCAGGACCAGGAGGTCTTACGTAAGCTGGCGGCTTATGCCAGGCAACGCTTATTAAGAAGTTCAGCATCACATATACCATTATCGGGGATGGGGTGGATGACCAAGGTCAGCAAAGAGCTAAATCAGATAATGTTGGCAAAGAGCACATGGGGAACCTCAGACACATCTGCCTTAGGACTGATAACTAGAGCCCAAGGGGAAGAGTTGGGTCCCCAGAAACCCAACCTTGACTTCTTTGATAGACTGGCTCCAGCTGCAGACCAGTCTTGCCAAGTCCAATCCTGGACAAGAACACAGAATGACCATTACTTTTGTCCTTTCATCAGGCCTCTGAGAAAGCCTTGGATTGGTCTGGCTCTCTGCGGAGGAGGGAGGAGGAACACCAAGAGTGACATTCACTAAGTGGAATGGCTCATTAATATAAAAATGAACCTTCTGATGAGGTTGAACTTTTGATATGTCCCATTTAGAACTGTAAAAGTTTTTTGCAGTTTATAGACTCATGTGACACCTTACCAAAAAACATGCGGTTTTTTTGTTATTATTGTTATTGCTGTTTTTCTGTCATTAAGGAGCCTTTATACAAAGAACTCATGCAAGAATTCCTGCTTCATCCCAGCTGGGTGACTTAGCCACTGTGGGTTCCATCCCTTCCCATCACCCCTGACACTATGGGTGATTGTCAGAATGTGCTTCTTCTTGTTTCCATACAACACTTTAATAAAGGCTTTCATTAATTTTAATCTGGTGTCTTCATGGTGCTTCTATTTTCTGCAGCCTTGAAAATGTTCAGAAACCATAAAAACCATGATCACATTTACAACTTGTTTTTGACAATTTTAGCATTTTCCAATTCAATATTGCTTCCCACAAGACAGGGAAACTTTGTAACGATGATTTACAAGAACTCTGTGACACTCTGGGCCCGGCAAAGGGCAGCACAGAACATAACTCTTTTCTCAAAGCACAATAATCAGAACAGAGGAAAGTTTGAGTTTGTGACTAATGGGCCTCTTCTTTTTTTATTCATTAAAAAGAGCAGGAGCTATCTCTACCCAGATGTGTGTCCAAGTCTTACCTTTTCCTTTTTGGAAGAAATAATTCAGGATGACTGTGGTAAAGATAACCAAGAGTTTTAGAATTGTAGCCTTCTCCTCTCTTTTATTTTACTAGCTTTCTTTGAGAGATCCAATTAAGTAGAATGATACTGTTCCTTTAAAGCTATTGGGAGGTGATATACCCATGTTTCCTAAGATTGTAAACTTAATAAAAGATGCAATTTATGAGGCATGCATATATGACTGTTTTTAATAATCTAACACTTTGTCGTTCAAAGAACTTGAAGTTAATTTTGTTTTTCTTTTCTACATATGAAAGTACCTGGTTAGTACATACAAAGATACCTGAAATAATAATTAGGTCTTGTTTAATATCCTTTTGAACTCTTGAAGTGTAGTATATACATTTTGTTCAATGAATATGATAACTTTTTCATGCTTAATATGCCAACTAGCAAATTATTGCTATTTATATGTTAAAATTACTACAAAAATATTTACACAGGAGGGTAAAGCCAATGATTAAGTAAATGTATCTGAATTTGTAGAACTTGCTTCTTTGAATAAAAAGATACATTTGGGTATAAGCTACACATGGGTAGTAATTAAATTAATTAAGTTTATTGATATTGACTTAAGAATAGTAAGAGAATGAGAACTAAGTTTGAAGTCTTGAAAACAAACTCATTAATGGGACAAAATATTAGACCTGAGGGAGAGAAGGGAAGGCTACGTGTTCTGTAATCTGAAAGTCAAAAGTACCTGTCATAAAATATATAAGATGAAGCTATTGATTAATTTTTGATTGAGTGATTGTTATTTGGGTAAGTTATAAGATTCAAAGTTTATCCAAAATTTATAAGCTTTCTCAAGAAGCTAACAGTCTAAAAGGTCAGTCAGACTTAGAAATACTGTCTTATACATGAAGCTGCAGTTACAGATTGAGATGCTCTGGAAGAGATCAGCACAGTCTTGCAGCAAAGATATTGTATAGGTTATAGAGCACTGCATCGATAAATCATTTCTTAAGCTTAGGTTTAAGGATGGAGGACAAATAGGTAAGGGTGCATGGTGGAGGAGAAAACATTCTGAGTCAAAAAAAGAAAAAAACGAAAACTTAGGTAAAGATCTTCGTGTCTAGCTTCTTTAGGACTATAGATTTTAGTATGTTTATGCTATAGTACATGGCTAATATCCACTTATAAGTGAGTATATACCATGAGTGTCTTTCTGCTTCTGGGTTACCTCACTCAGGATGAATTTTTCTAGTTCCCACCATTTGCCAGAAAATTTCATGATTTCCTTGTTTTTAATTGCTGGGTAGTATTCCATTGTGTAAATGTACCACAATTTCTGTATCCATTCCTCTGTTGAAGGACATCTAGGTTGTTTCCAGATTCTGGCTATTACAAATAAAACTGCTATGAACATGGTTGAGCAAATATCCTTATTGAATGGTGGGGCATCTTTTGGAAGATGCTTAATTCTCATTCAGAAGGGCAAACCATATAGACATTGGATGTAGGAGAAGAAAAGAAACAGGACAGGAGCCATCCACAGAGGACCTCTGAAAGACTGTACCCACCAGGGTATTGAAGGAGATAGTGAAACTCTTAGCCAAACTTTGGGCAGAGTGCCAGAATCCTTATGGAAGAAGAGGGAGATAAAAATAACCTGGAGGGAACAGGAACTCCACAAGGAAAACAACAGAGCGAAAATACCTGGGCCTGGGGCTGGGGGAGTGGACTGCAGAGACCAAATCTCCAACTAAGGACCATGCATGGAGAGGACCTAGAGGAAGCCCATTGGCCATTCAGTTTCCAAGTTGGTTCCCTAGTGAGGTATACAGAGACTGTCTCTGATGTGAATTCAATGGCTGGCTCTTTGATCTCCTCCCCATGAGGGGATGCAGCCTTGCCAGGCCACAGAGGAAGACAATGCACCCAGTCCTGATGAGACCTGATAAGTTAGGGTCAGATAGAAGGGGAGGAGGTCCTCCCCTATCAGGGGACTAGGGGAAGGTCATAGGGGGAGAAGAGGAAGGGTGGTGGGATGGGGAGGAGAGGAAGAGGGAGGAGTCTGCAGTGGGGATACAAAGTGAATTAATTGTAAAAAATAAATATATAAATTAACTTAAATTAAAAAAAAAGATCTCTGTGTCAATGAGTTGCATTGTGGAAGAAGGACTGACTATTGCAGAGACCACAGAAACACTGCTCAGTGGCAGACGTGGGCCAGATCAGTGAGTGCTTTGGGCAGGCAGAGTAGGCACTCTGATAGCCAATCATGACAAACTATATGCTCTTCAAATAGGCAATTTTCAGCATAGGCAAACAAAACAAAACAAAAAAACAGCAGCAACAACAACAAAAACCAAGGCTGAGGTTATGGGAAGAAATACACTCATGCACACATGAATAACATGACAAAAATTAAAAGCACCATGCAGGAGAGGAGTTAGGATACTGAAAAATATCTAAGGATTTGGCTATGTGGTGATATTATCTTCTTTAACAATGAAGGGGAAGGAACATGAATGGGAGTTGATAGTCACATCTTCCATTGTTTAACTTTCAGATAAAGAAAATATATCATAGATATTACCCTCTATGGATATCTGTTATCTCAAAAGTATGAAGAGACAAATTGGGATTATGTGGAAAATTGTATTGGGTAGCTAAATGTTGGAGGGTCAAATTGTATGCCAATCAACTGAAAATTCTTCTTGGATATTTCATCATTCCCTCCTCAGTCTCTGTTTCCAGAAATTTTTGTTTGTTTCTTTCTCCCACCTACAGTTTCATGACCCATCACTCCCAGAGAGTACAACAATATTCTGTCAATGCGAAGGAGCCCCCACTCCTCCGCTAACTGAGAAGATAGTTTTGAGTTCTTATTTTACTATTTAGACTTTAGGAACTTGGTACAAAAGTGCTCTGATTTTCTAGAACAAGAAAGCTTTCTTTAGAGGCTTTTATGTCTTGGAGAAAAAAACATTTTTCATTATGCCATGTTTTTCCCAAATTAAACCTTCTGGAGCTGCAAATATACCCCCAAACTAAAACCAAACTCAAGAACATTCTATCTATAGTATCACCCAAGATAAAAATAAGAATATTTACATTATGTTCAAATGTATTATTAACTGCTAAGCATTTGTTAGATGCTTAGAAGAAGTACTGAGGAAACAGTCTACTCTCACAGAACTTGTACTCAAGAAAAGCAGAAGAAAACAGAGAGCTTAGTTATGAGTGGTTCAAGGAGCACATGCAGTAAAGTTCAGAGTCCTTGACAATAGATATCATTTTAACTGAAACCTGAGTAGCATGTGGGAACAAGCTTTATGACTATACACCTGACACATTTTCAGGAAGGCCAGGGAGCCAACATAAAGTCCCCAAATCCAAAATTATTTTCTGCTCCAGAGAGGGTGGGAACAATGAAGGTCAGCCGCATAGCAGAAAATATGAAATGAGGCAAGGAACGCTGCGAATTGGAGCCACATGCGGAAGATTGTGTAGAGTTTATCGAGTTAAGTAGACTTGTGGGTTAAAAGGTCCATTGGTAACTAGTATAAAATTTTAACCATGGGAGAAGCAAGCCATGTTTAATCTGTTATGCAAGATGGCACAGGCTGCTTCTAGGCAAATGGATTGTGAGGGAACCCTGATCTACTTGCATGGTTAAAAACTTGACCATTTCCTGAAGGGGAAGGAGAAAAGTCCCCGATTTTGTTGTTCATTTCCATGGTGTAAATTGTAGGAAAAGATTTATCTCTCAGCGTGTAAAGAAAGAACACAAGAACAAATTGAAAGTGACTTGTGAAGGCAATTTACATTTGTAAAAGGGGTGTGCTATAACCAAGCCAAGATGCAAGCACAGGCCTTTATCCCAATGTAAGAGTACGGTTTTCTTATTGCTTGGGTTGACTCTATAGGGTTGGCTAATGTTAAAAGAATTGATGCATGGAAATGAAGGAGCTGAAGGGTAAAAAGTTTCAGGAATACAGCAAAGCCCTTGGGTAGAAAAAGTTTTATCAAGTGGGAGAGATGAAAATATTTTCATAATAGTTTTATAAATTGGGATTAAATGATTTGAATCCCTTTGCATAAGACTTTTGCAAGCTGGTGTAGGTTATGTAGTGTTAGCCATTGGCAGTGTGGCTAAATAGATTGATAGATAAGTATGGCAAAAAAAAAATGTCACAAAAGTATTCTTATTGTGTCAAATTCTGACCAAATAACAATGCTCAAATTTAATTATTTGTTTCCATAAGTTTGTGGAGACTGGGTAGAGCACATGGTTGCTTATAAAGCTAATGTAACAGTCTTAGACAAATGGAATGGTTGTGTGAATGTGGTATATTTTATGCTGCATAAAATATACAAATTAATCTTTTATGCTTTCAGAATAAATGAGAAGACCAAGGTTTTAATTCTAAACAGACTAGTGCAGACATGTAAATCATGCGATGTCACAACTATCTCTAGTTTTCTAGCTACTATGAGGTTTTTTTAAATTAGCTGTCAATCTTTGAGGTGGTAGAATCCCATCCATTCAAAAACCCTTGACTGCAGTAGCATCTGCCTGTGTGATGGCCTCATGTGAGCAGAACATCATGGATAGTGCATACTCAGATTTTAGTGTCAGTCATCTGTAATGGTATCCAATAATACGTTTACGTCTGTCTTTCTTTTAGTTTTCATGCCAACAGTGTCTATTCAATTTTCTCAGATTCCCTACGCTTTTTAAGTTAGCTTAGAAATGGTACTCTGCATTTTTTTTTTTTTTTGGCACACAGGGACCTCATATTTGTGGATGGTTTTCAGGCACTTTGCATTTTGAGTTACTTGTAAAGAGTACAGGAACCAGGCACGGGAGTTAATGGTCTGCTAAGTTAACATATTTTGAAAGAAAATGTTTTTCTTGATAGTTGAAAGAATGTTCAGTCAGACACAGGATGATCAATGAATGATATTAGAAGTACTAAAGGCCACTGAAGAATACTTGTCTCTGGATCTGTGACAGCTCAATTGTCCACAATCATGAATTTCTAACCAGTCAACCACCCTTGTTGAAACTCTAGCAGTAGCGACTTTTAACATTTGTTTTTTAAAATCTGGAAATAGTTTCCTAATAGATAAATATATTTTTTACGTGTCTTTGCATTTATATGTTACTGGGAAAGAGTGGCTACATGAGTAAAAATGGCTAAAAGCATAACCTGGTTGGCTAAATGCCAATTAGTGGCAGCTTGTAGTTGGTCAAGTAAATTTATATTTCAGGCCAGTTGGAAAATTATTTTCTATTTACCACAGAAAACATGCTCTTTATTAACCCTCTCTGCATCCTTCCCTTCACCCAAGAGCCATGTAGCATGCATGAAAGCAAACGGTTCTTCATCTTTTAAGACAACTATAATTGCATTTCATTTTAAATATACACAATATATGATAGCATTTCTTTGCTCTAAATTCTTACTCTCACATAATTCTGTGCAAAATTATAATGTCGTCTTCAAACTTCTAGCAAACAATAAGTGGATGCAGGTTGGATTATGAATTTATAATTGTGAGGATCCAAAGTTTGATTCCATGTTGAACTTTGTTTTAGGCTATCTAAGCAACTCTAACTTTCCTTTGACTTCAGCATAGTCAGATTCTCTTGGTAGAGACCTTATCTTGTCATAACCAGAGTCCTCATAAGACCTTTATATGCCAAGACACTGTGAAGAGTTAAACCAGGACATTCCTAATCCAAGACTTTAAGAACTTTTCCTTGTTATACTTTGGAATCTGGGTTCCTCTTCCAAACTCAAAAAGTTCCAGCTATCAAACTTTCTTATTCTGAAGAACAATAATGGGCAAACTTGATAATATTCAAAGACTTCAATGACTAGTGCTACTTTGAATGCATCTTCCTCATTAGGTGTAGGCTATCTAACTCTAGATTTCAAATCTGAATTTCTTTCATCTTACCATTATATCCTCCCTCAGGATACAGCCAAATCCCTGGCACAGAGTGGCGAGACTATAAATACTTGTTAAAACAGTGAATGCTAAGAGCAGTGATGCTTGAGATGATATGTTGATGATGGTAATCGTCAAAATGGATCTAACTTAAGGTTCCTATGCCCACAACCATCATGGGCAAAATATAACGATAGTGAAAGATTCAAAAATTTGGAGTTAATTCTTGGGACTGGGGCAAAGTCACCAGAGCACAGTTCTTTCAGAGCAAGGGTCCAGCAGTCCCCCACCCAGATTAACCTTGGGATGTGACTAGGGTCATGTAGCCCCTAAGGAAGCCTATGGAATCTGTTAACTCCCTCCCCCTTGCTACAACCTAACCTGCACATAACAGGGCTGGTATCCCCAGGTAGCCAAATCTGATCATTTGCAGTTTTGGTGCCTGAAAACAAACCAATCATTTTAAGGTCAACTCCTCTAGGGACCCTTTCACCCAATCCTATAGTGCCAAGACTTGCACTTCCCTACTTTCGTTTTTGCCCCCTTAAAAACCCTGTTTCCCCAGAGTTGGGGGTTGCTTGCCTCTTTGTTCTTGCAAAAGGCAGCCACCCAACTCGAGTTTGTAATAAAGGCCCTCGTGTGTTTTGCATTGGACTCAAAGCCTGTTGGTCATTTGGGGACTCGCGATCTGGGTATTTCAATAGTAATGAGAATATTTAAAGAGTACATTTTCTTTACTGGGTCTTCTTTCTGTTGCTATGATGAAATACTCTGACTTAAGCTATATGAGAAAGAAAGTATTAATCTCGCTCATAGTTCCAGGCTGCAGTCAATCTCTGCAGGAGAGAAAGGTTGCAGGAACTTGAAGCACCAGGTAACATCACATTCACAGCAGAGAGCAGTGAGTCAATGCTTGGTCACTCATGTTCAGCTTGCTCTCTCCTTTTCCATTCAGGCCAGGGTCAGCTCTGAGAAATGCTGTTACATCAGGGGGCATCTTCCCACCTCAGTTAATCCACTTAGGAAAATCCTCATAGGCATGCCCAGTAGCTCATCTCTCACTATGAGTCTATAGGGTGTTAAATTGTCAACAATAACAATTTATCACAAATGTTAAAGTGAAATGACTTTGCTAATCCTTACCTATTTAGAATGGGTTTCTATCTGGAGTCAATGCGAAGCGATTTACTTGCATTTCCTTTGAGTGCTGTACATTCAATATTTTATTTTTTATAATTGGAAGAGACTTTAATGAATAGCAAACACATAAAACTGTATTTTTGGCTAATGACGTTGAACATTTTTAATGTAATTTATTTATTTTTATATTAATCACAGGTTAGGTACTTTGTATCCCAGGCGTAGCCCCCTCCCTCATTCCCTCCTACTCTCCCCATCCCTCTCTCATCTCCTCTCTGCCCCCCTCCAAGCCCACTGATGAGGGAGGACCTCCTCCCCTTCCATCTGGCCCTAGTTTATCTTGTCTCTTCAGGGCTGGCTGCAATGTCCTCTTCTGGGATCTAGCTAGGCTGTTACTCCCCGGCATGTGTGTGGGAGGGTCAAAGAGCCAGCCATTGAGTTCATGACAGAAATAGTCCTTGTTCCCCTTACTAGGGTCTCCAGTTGGATACTGAGCTACCATGGGCCACATCTGAGCGGGGGTTCTAGGTTATATCCATACATGGTCCTTGGTTGGAGAAGACCCCTGTGCCCTGATCTATTTGGTCTTTGTGGAGCTCTTGTTCTCCCCAAGTCTTACTAACTCCCTCTATTTTTATTATTATTTCCCGCCCTCTGCCGAAGGTTTGGTTGTGAGTCTTAATATCTGCTTTGATACATTGCTATATTGATTCTTTCAGAGGCCCTCTTTG
>JAQQSO010002845.1:0-14040 GCA_028658305.1 Pachyuromys duprasi
CCTCTGGAGTTTTTCCTGGGAATATCTGGGTGTCCCTTGGACTTTTCCACTTGATTTCCCCACCGTAGGAATTCTGCTCACCTGGCAGTCGCAAACGCTGGTGTTTTAGGTCCCAGATCTCAGTCTCCCGGTCGCTGTGCCTACACTATTGTCCTGCTCTTCAGACACAGTGTCCTCCTGGGGCAGCCATCTTGGATCCTCCCCTATGGAATTATTATTAGATATGACTCAGGCATTAGTAGTTTCTAACAAGTTTGTTTTTATTGCTGAAGTAACCAATATGCATAATATGTATTTTCTGTTTGCTTTCTAATTACCTTATTTATTGTTAAATCTAACAATTGGTATATTGATGCTCCATATTCTCTTTTGAAACTTTGGAACATTTATAATAATAAATGTTAGAGAAAAGGGAATTGGTAGAAAAGGGAATTGTATTTTTCTAACCTCAATCAATTATCATGCATTACAGAACTAAAAATGCCTAATCTATGAAACACTAATTCAGTCCAAAAGTCATATTGTCTGGATAAATTTTGACTTTGACACAAAAGATATATTTTTAGTAGTCATTTTTTTTTTAATGTAGCCACTGCCTTGTCCCTTGGGGAAGTGTCAGGAGGGAGAAAAAGGAAAGAGAGAGAGAGAGAGAGAGAGAGAGAGAGAGAGAGAGAGAGAGAGAATAAAGAAAAAGAAAGAAAGAAAAGAATCAAGTGGGAGATAGAGGTAGGGAGGCTGGACCAGGCTCCATTAAGTATAGTTAGTTTTTCACCTCTTTTAACACAGGGCCTTCCCTCAGAGAACAGCAAAATGTAGACTTTTGAATAGACAGTTATAATACTTCTGTGAAAGGTGAGAATCTTCAGATTGATCATCTCAGAGAAGTCCCACAGACACACCAGTCCCGGGCAATCCATCACACCACTGCTGCTTGTAACTATTCCATCCAATGACTGTTGTTGTCAGTTACCAAAAATTATATTTTATTTTGTAATCATTTGTTAAATAATTTTATTTAAATGAATTATGTGTTATAGCAGACAAATTTAACTAAGCATTTTCAAACCATTTCATATACTATAATATATAATACTTCTTTTCCAACTTTCCTCAGAATAAAGCTTTCTGTTTTTAAGATTAAAAACACAAGGAAATTCTTCTATGCATTATATTCAGAAGCTCTGCTAAGAATTTCTTAGCGCAGAAAGCATCAAATAAAGTAGTCTGGCTTCCCCAACTCCCACATCCAAAACAAACAGAACCGTATAGACACAAGGTTGCTTGTAAGTAAGTGTGTTTTGGGGGAACATGGTACAAGTTTAAAGGAAGGAAAATAGGTATTATTACTTGTGCAAGTGAACAACTGATATCAAATTCATTGAGTTGATCTCTACCATCAGCAATAGGAACAGATGCTTCTCAGGACCATCCAAGACATTAGAAAGCATTTCTAAATTGTCCTGAGGGACTTAAGTGGGGAATATATATATGGATACTGTGATTCCCCAGTTATCTAAAGGCTGCATCATAGGTTAACCCCTCCTACTTGTAAGTGTATAACTAAATTAGAATAGTTTCTGTAAGTCTTGGGGGTTTTACACTTAAAGTAATCTTGGAAAGATCTTGGCCCAAAGGTGGGACAAAGCTCCCATTAGATGGTATTAGGGCAGTGAAGTGACATTGGCACAGCAGAGTGAGAGAAACAGCCATCTCAGTGGAGTGCAAAGAGCCTAAAAATGGGACAAAGTGGCTGATTCCTTTTTCCAGTTGTGACAAGGACCTTAATTTAAAAACTGAGAGGAATATTTTAAAAAAAACATTATTAACAAAAACTAAGGTGTCTTTGAACTAAGATCAGTGAATATGAGCCAGTGGACTGAGACCATCAAACCTTGTTAGAAAAAATGCATAGACCTCTCATATCATCTTCTCTACTTCTCGATCCTGGGGAGATATGTGCTTTGTTCCTCAACCCTGTGGTAAAGGACCCCCAATATAACGTCTATTCTTAAAGCACTGAGAGTGCAGGCATTGTGGTAAAACAAAACAACTGTAGCCAATAATTAAGTAAATGAATGGCCCACAAAGAAAAAAGCACACAGCAGCTGTGGAACAATATAATTCCAGTGTCCTTAGAAGAGCAAGGCATTCAGTCCTCCTAATGATCTCTTTCATCATGCTGTCTCATCCCGGCACCCAGGACTTCACATCCACTGTCTGCTAATGATGGTTCCTACCATGAGCCAACAGGCTCCTGCTTCTCTTTGTCCTCTTGCTCAGCCCTCACTATTGGCAGCCTTTCTGTATTTACTCTTGAAGTCACATGTCCAGATCTTGGCGGTCTATCACTTAATGACAACTCTCCTGGAACAAGAAATGAAAAGCATTAACTATGTTTAAGGAGTTCACATCCCTGAGAGTGAATAACTCCGGTTACAACCTGCATAAACAGCTAGTTTGCACTAGTGGTGCTGCAGCCCCGCTGTAAGACAATACCCAACAGGCAGGTAACAAAGCATTTTAGTCCTGCTTTAAGGCTACCAGAGGCAGATGAACTAATGAGTCAGATCTGCCCATCTCAGTTGCTTTCATTTCTACCCTTCACCTTCAAAGATTCACTTTAAGGTCACAAATGACTAGTAGTATTTTGACATGACAGAAGAGAATCTATGGATATAAACTTCAAATTATTTGCTGATGAAAGCATATTTCTCCCATCTGCATTTCATTCAGCAAGTAAAAACTGAATTTTGAAATTGAGTTTATTCAAGCTTAAACCAGAGTGGAGCTTGAAAAGTTCACAGCATTTGGTTTTGCTTATAAATAGCTCCTCACACATTCCAAATTCAATTATCTCCAGTTCTTACAAAGTCATATTATGAGTGAAACCTGGGTCTATGTACCACTCTTAAAATGGCGAAAGTATAGTTGAATATATGAAATTTTATTTTTACTTTATCTTTTAAAGTAAAAATTAAATTGTGACTGTACTTCAGAAGATAGATTAGTTCATTTTTATCTTGAATATTACAATATTAGAATATGGGCCTGTGTAGGGCTTTGCTTGATCTCTTTTCAGAGTTTGTATTCATTGATAAAGTCAGACCTTGGAGAGAGTTTTGCAGTTGTTGTTGGTCTAATATTCAGGAAATGCCATGGTAAAGATTTCTGAATTTGACAAACGTCTCTAGAGAGATTCTTTCAATACATTTAAACTTTTATCTTAGAGGTGGACCATGCTGTTTCAGAGGGTTATGGTAACTAAATATTTCATTCCATAGTGGAGTAAAGCCAAGACTGTAACACCTTGTTACTTGTAAAATGCTTTGTTTCTTTCTTTTTTCCCCAAAATTCTTTTAATTAATTAATTTTTATTAACTTATTTATTTGTATCCCAGCTGTAGCTTCATCCCCTCCCAATCCCACTCATCTTCTCTCTTCTCCTTCTTTATCCCTCCCCCAATCCACTGATAGGGGAGGTTCTCCACCCCTTCCATCTGACCCTAGCCTATCAGGTCTCATAAGGATTGTCTGCATTGCTTTCCTCTGTGTCTTTTACATGAGACAAATTGATTATCTGTAGAAGATCCTGACTATAATCAGTGTTAAATGAAAAGAGCAAAATGAGGAACAATACAAAAGCAAACAACAAAACAAAACAAAAAACTTTATCTATTTTCAAGGATGGATAAAAATATAGGGGAATAACCCAGGCATGGTAGAATACTCCTATAACCAAAGATCTTTGGTAGTAGAGTGTGAGTTTAAAGTCATTCTTGACCACATATTAAGACACTGTCTCAATAACATGAAGCAAAAGCAGGGGAACTCACTGATATTGAACCACAAACAAGAAAACAATATAGCTGTAGTGTGGCTGGCTTCTGGAGTCATCAAGATCAAACACAGTGTGTTGACTCTCCATGTCAGCTTCCTCATTGTCTTTCTCTCATGAGCAATGGTCACCTACAGACATTCCATCAATTCTTTAAGCATCCATATGTAAAATGCTGACTTACAAATTTCTTTCCATATGTGGAGGAAATAATTTGCATAGTGGACTTGACTCTGTCATCAACCTCTGCATAAACTTAGATAAGATGTATTTGGAAGACATTCTTCAACTTTGTTTCCTCTCATTAGATCATGTTAAAATCAATTAGCCTCCTTGCTTGTGCTTCCTTGTTGAGAAAATTGAGGTCTCACTCATTATTGGTGGGTTGCATACTGTACAGTTTATACTCTTACTAGTGCATTCTAGCCTCCAAGCAGGTAAAAACCATGTCTTCCTCTCTAATCATGTCCTACATTCTAAGCTAGACTCTGTCACTGCTGAAAACATAGTCAATCACACAATAAAGACACAGAACTGTCTCTATCTAGAAAATAGAGAAGAAAACACAAATCAAGAAAGGATATTTCTACAGACTATGAGCAATGAGAAGAGAGGGGAAGTAAAATTCAGTTGCTGAGGCAGTAATTTCTTCCTTAGCTTTGGATGAAATTTTTTTAGCTACTGACCTCAAGAACAAATTTGGGAAGCATTGCAAAGATTTAAGCACAGAAAGAGAAACCTTTATGGATTAGAATCATTTATCAAAGAAGAATATAGAATATATTGTGTTTTTTGGAGAAAGAGTGAAGTCAGCCAAGCCTGGCATGTTTTTCCATATATCAATGTAGGAGTAGAAGGTTTCTGCCTTCTACACCATCATTAAACACAAGAAGATATAACTTCAGTTGACAAGTGGCTAAGAGAAGATGTTTTCCATTTTCAGGGGATAGATAGCCAAGTAATATTCATTTACTTGGCTGAATTTACATAAACTGAATTTCAAGATGTAGGTATTGAGAAAGTGGTATAAAACAGATTAGAAGCAGATCGACAAAGGTAATCTAGAACTGTATAGAGAAGTATGGATGTATGGAAGCATAGATAGTTCACTGAGACAAAAATTACAATAGAAAATTTAAATGTTTGCAAGAATTGTTGAAACATAATGAGAAAACGAATGTATGCATATAGTTACAAATATATTTATTATGAGCACTGCAATTCTATTTTAAATTTTGACAAGAACATCTTAAAGACTTTGTAACTTGAAAGCACAAGTACAGTACGGCTAACAGCATGGCCTTCACCCTCTCCAAAGCTGTGATGGGTGCCACTAAGTCCATCAACTATGCTCATTAGGGTTAATTTCAGCACTGTCCTTATGAAGTACTAACACTTCATTACAGCATGAATCTGACATGTTCACGAAAACTCCTAACCTGTTTCTAAGGCAGTGTTCTGAGGTGAGACTTTGCAGGTGAATAACTGGAAAATGATGGTTCTCACCACTCTGCCTTACCATGGGGCCAAAAGTAACCCAACCAAGAACTATTATTAACTGAAGCCTCTAAAATTATAAGCCAAAATGAACCCTTCTTCCTTTAACAAGATTTTCTCAGTGTTTTTATCACTGAGAAAAAATTTTGAGAAAATGACTAGCAGAAGCATATATGAATTTTTTGGAATTTAAGTAGAGATTCTTGATTTTTTCTCATTTTCATGGATCTTGTCTCATAAAGCAATAGAGTCAGACGCACCTCAGAATACAGAGCTTTGGAGCTTAGCAAAGCAAAAGAAAAGGCGAGGCAAAAGAAAAGATGTGGTCTCAACAAGGAGCTGTCTTCTTGTGAATGGCTCAAAAAATCAACAGAATCTCTGCTTGATATCTTCCTGCAACCCAGGAAAAAAAGCCCAGCAAAGCTCATCTTCTTTTACTATATAGCAATGAGCCAATAGTTCACCTTTAGTTTACAGAGGCAGCTTGTGAGAAGATGTTGAAGATCATAGCTAGAAAAGTATATTTGATTTCTCCTTTTTCGATTGTAGCAATTCATGGTTCAGGGTATGAGAAGCAGCCTGTAAACTGTGCAAAATAAATGCTCTATTTTGTACTCACAGCTTATACATCTAAAATCCTCAAGTTTCCAGTTGATGATATGGAGAAATTGCATTATTACTTGTGTAAATTTTTGTGTGGCAAAATGTATTTTCTCTAAGAAATATGTATAATCTTGACAGTAAAAAGTGTTTTTAGGATCTAAAATGGAGCTAAGATTTATCTGAAAAGTAGTCTGTTCTACTAAAACCTGTCTATAATGTAACTGGAGAAAAAAACCTTAAACATCACACATACACAAACAGACACACACAGACCCACCAATGAAACACTACCTTAGAAAAAGAGAAAGAAAACAAAATCATTGATATTTGTTTTTTATGAAAGTGGTATACAGAGGACAAAATAGTTCCATTATATGTCATAAATTTGTTAATAATAGTCTAATACACAGATATAATATGCTTTGTTTAAAATATTTATATTTAATTATAATGACAACAGTTTTCTGCTAGATTATTTAAAAGATAATAAAAAAGATACAGAGATAAATTACACACCCCAACAAATACAACCTTGGCCAAGGATGACCCTCCTGCATCTGTCAGTTCTGAGCTCATAGGCAAACCCCATATAGAATTAAAATGAAGCACTTATAGACATGTATTGATATTTTGTGCATACTTCTTGTGAATCTCATTCATATGAGATGGAATGTAAAAAGCAGCAATAATGTTAGAATTTCTCTTGGCTGTTACTGCTATATTTAACCCTCCACGTTGGGCAAGACCACTCATAAATTATATCAATTTGTATTTACTGCTGACCTACTATGCTTTATAAACTATCTTCAGAGTTAGAAAAGTTAGGAAAGTTCCCAGTCCTCTAGGGGCTTACATTTAAATAGAAGTAGGTACACCAAGGTATTTATAACCTTTGTTTTTTATTTGGTTTTGATCTCTTGCTTTCTTTCTCTCCCTCCCTCCCTCCCTCTGACTGTATGTATGTGTGCATGCATTTGTATATGTTTGTGTACATTAAGATGCTTCTGCTACCTCTAGTGACACATAATAAGAAAGTGATAAGGTTAAGAAAGATCTGAATCATTTAAAAAGAATAGAGAGTTAACAGAGTACAGAAAAGTTATGATGTGAAGTTGGACAGTAAAGGAAGCCTGCTCTCAATAAAACATTCACAAAGTCTTAAAAACAAATTCACAGCTTATGCACTTAGAAGGGCATGGAAGTCTTTGTACAAAGACTGAGTAAGGGTAAGACAAGGACAACGGGAACATGATGAAGAACTTGCTGACCACTCGAGGATTTTGAACTTTGCTGAGTAAGATGCTTTGGACAGAGTACAGACATGCTCTCACTTACAATAGCCAAATTTATCTCACATGCTAGATCAAGAATAAATGGTACACAAATGTGGGTGAAAGGTGTGGAACTCTGCTGCAGACAGTTTCTGTCTGACATCTCTGGGTAGCCATTGGTTTGCATTGGATCTATGATGGTAGATTCCCTTTTCTCATCAGGGCTCTAAAAGCTTCCCCTCTCCCCCATCTGGGTGACCCCAGGTTTTGTAAGGCATGTCACATAGCAGATTATAGGCTGGACCCTATCCTGATAAGAAAACCATCTCAGTAAGCATCTGGGAATTCCTAGAAATGCCCCCAATCTGCTAATGACATCTTCTTAGTTTTAAGCAGTGATGACTTTCAATTGTACTTGGAGATTCTCCCACCCATAGGATAATTAAGTACTGTGTTCTCCTTCTTGTGATATGACCATGTTACTGCACAGAAAATGAGGCACTGTACTACTTTACTCCATGTAAATAAAGTATCCCTGATGCTCTGACCCTGTTGAATCAAACACATTCATCCTCAAAATCCTTCCCACTGCCAAAAATTGATAAATGCTGGCTGTTTGCATGCTGCGTGATACCACCAGCTTTACATCATGAAGGCCTGAGATTTGTCATCTATCCTGAGGGAAGAGGCTCCCCTCCTCCCAAGGGACTCGCTACTGGACACCTGAACTTGGCTGCTGATCAGGCAACTGACTACCTGCCTCAGCTTCTGGACCACCTGAGGCTTGCTTGCTGGTTGGTGAGCCACATGCTGCTGGCTGCAGCAGGCATTCACTGCTCAGGACCTGTAGCCCTGCCTCAGAAGCCTGCTGTTGATTTGTGCCTCCCTGGACCTGACCTCTGGCCCACTCCGCCTGGGCCTCGCAGGGCCTGCATCTCGGCTGCAGGCTGACCAGGCATGAGCTTTTGCCCCCACCTCTGCCATGCTTAGCGCAGCAGCTTAACCAAGAGCTGTAACAGTTTGAAATCAGCACAGGCTTTGGAAAGCCTGAGCTTCCATTGCCACCAGCGATCTCATTCTAGAAGAATTAAACTGTCACCCTCCCTACAAAACTTTCCCACATCCTGGCTTAGTACCATTTCTCCTGAGAGAAGTTCTCCGTCCAGAAGCTGAGTTCCAGGCTCCCATCAAATTCCAGGCCCCTTCAAAACAGAGATGGACAAAAGGGACTAGGCAAGGTAATACAACAAACAACAACAACAATAATAAATTGAACTCCATAGCCCACAAACAAAAATGAGTCATGAGAATAAGAGTAGAGCTTGCCGGGAAGAAAGTTTTTGGTGGGGCAAGGAGTTAGTGGGAGAAAGACAGAATGAGAGAAGACAATGTGGAGTCAAATGAAGAAAATTCATGAATATATGAGGCCATCAAAAAATAACTTTAAAAAATTAAGCAAAATTAACAGAGTGATGTGGTTCCCGTGGTCCATGTGAGCAAACCTGAACATTTAAACCCAGAGTGGTAACTAAAAATGTAAGTGAAAGAAAGTAATCAAGAATTATGTAAATGCCTAGAAAGTGAGAAATCAATTTTGTTAAGTCTGTAATATATGCAAGTGAAGATGTGGTTAGATGGACAAGTTGGCAATTCAATAAAACTCTCAGAAAAAAGGTTTAAAAATGACAATAATTGTCTGATAATCAAATGAATGAATATGACAGGGGGGAAAGGTGGTTGAGGATACATGTTCTAAGAACCCTAAAACATTAGGTTGCAGAGCTGGTGGACAGTCTACGAAGAAAGCTGGCAAAAGATGCAGCAGGAGAAGGGTGCAGTTTGGTGAGCTAGAAATTGAAAGAATAAGCTCTTTGAAGGAGAAAGATTTGATGAAGTCTTTCTCATGTTCAACAATTTGATTTCATAGTCTGACAATCATTGATAGGACGATCAAATGTCCACGTTGCCTGAAACGGATCATCCTGTGTCCAATGCCTCAGTGTGATATTTCATTGTCAAAAAAAAAAATCTCTAAATTTAGGAATATGTGACATGGTTAATCAAGGCATCCCAAAATCTGTACTAATAGATTTGTGAGATACTGTGGCCAAAACATGGTACAAATGAGATTAAAAAATAACCAAAATAGAATCAGGTGGACTGGAGCAGACTGGGGATCCAATTCAAACAAACTGGGGAAATAGTGGGTAAATGAAGAGAGTGCTTCATCAATATACAATTTGTGTTGTTATTGATTTCTAACACGGAAGAATTAATAACATTTTTGCTAAAGTAGTAGGTAGGAACTGATAGACAAAAACAGCATGCAGGAAAGGAGAATGCAAGGATAAAGCAGAGGCATGTAGGATGCCAGTGGAGAGTTGTTCTCAAATCAGGACAGAACAAACAAACAAACAACAGCAACAGTAAAACTGAAATGGAATGGGAGGACACACAGATGCAGCCAGATAGGTGCTAATGTGATGTCTGGAACCTAAAGTGGTAATTTGTTTGTCTGAACACTTTCCTATTTGTAAAGGTATTAGATGAGGAACGTTGGTGATACCGTAAGAGTACAAAGAGCAAATATGAGCCATCATCTGCCAACATGGATAGAAAACAGAAAATGAAGAAGGATGGGGACCATACAATAAAAGCTCAGTTAATATTAATAATGTATCTGAAAACATAAATTTATTATTCTCTAGCAAATTCAAAACTAAAAAATTAACAAAACCCAATAAACATTAGTAGTCATAAATTCCAAATGATATAATCACAGAGTGTTTTGAAAATCTTTACTTTTCTAGCTTCTTGCCTTTAGATTTTGACAAAATTTGGTCCTGGATTGACAAATAAAATGAAAGTGATATCGACAAAATTTTGTGGATTTTTTTTACAAGAATGTGATTATAATAAAAAAATCACCAAGATTAAACCATCTAAGAAAATAAAACTAAATAGGTAGACTATAGTTAATATTCTAATTAGGGTCATGGAGTTAACATAATAAAACGTGTGATCTGGTGATTTCAGCAGCATCAGAAAGAGATGGGTACATAAAATTATTTTGCTTTTGAATAGTTTTGTGGATAAAACCTGCCAAGTCTGAGGACCTGAGTCAATCCCTGGGTTCCATATGGTAGAAGGAAAGAAGAAACTTAGCTAGACATCTTCTGACCTATATATAGAGAGGGCAGAGGGCAGAAGAATAGAGAGAAACGACAAATGAAATAGCATTTTTAAATTGTAGCTACAGAATGACTCCAGCTATGGGTTTTATATTGTCTAGACTAGGCTGAAAAGGGAGTGTCACTAAAGTATATGGGGAATCAACCAGGGGCTGTAATCATAGGTTAGGAGATGAGCGAGAGGCACTGCAGTGTGTAAGCTAGTGATATGATACGATGAACATGACTGGACAAGAAAGGAAGACAGTCCGAAAATATTAAGGAGGAACAAAAGAACATCTCTTTCACATTATGTACAAATGTATGAAAAATTCACTGAAAGACAAGGATTGATTTTGGAAAATTCAGTAGAAATGTTGAAAGAATTTCAGAATGGATAAAGACCATTGAGACTTTAGAAGAAAGGTGTTTGGTGGAAGACTGAGTGCTTTTAAACAAGTCTATATTATAAACTATAGTCCGGGTCACTCAAATGCATTATGACATCATTATAAATAGCGAATAGTGACCACACTGATGATATCATCGTAGTCATAATGATGAAAAGGATTAATTTTATTGAATACATGCACAGTCATTTCATTAGTTAATTCACCAACCATGCTTTGTGTGCCAAACAGGTGTTAGTCATTTTGCTAAGTGCTAGATATAGAGCAAAGGTTAACAAATTGAATATGGTCTTTGCCTTTATTGAGATCAAATGCAACAGGAAAAAAGAGATTAAACATGGAATGAAGAAGAGGATTCATGCTTAAAACACTATGGTTGCCTAAGATTGGTGTGCTGAGATAGAGCGATGTGTATTGAAAAGGAAGGTCTATTTTTGGTCAGAAGATTACGGCACAATGTACTGACTGATAAAATACGCATCACATTCGGGAAGCTCCTTATGGCTATGGCAGAGGTTGAAGGACATGTTAGAAACATTTTATTTATTTGTCATATTAGTCCTTTACATTTTACTATATTTTTTCATTTGTCCCTGTCCCAACTTCTAGACTGTGTTTTGGTGCATTAAAATGTCATCATTTCCTTTATTTTTATCATCTTAAATGTTTTTAACATTTTTTCCAATCATTCATTTTGGTTAATTAAATATTGAATAAAAAGTTAGAATACATTTCTTATTGGTTTTTAGGTTCTGTTCTTTCTTCTTTTTTCCTTTCTCTTTGTCAACATACTCCACTCACCCTCCTATCCACCTACCCACCCATCCACCTACCCACTTATCCTTCCATAATAAACAACTGCAGAAATAATAAAGCCTATTATATAAACCCACCACACAAGTCAGTTCTAAGACAATCCAAACAGGTTTCTGGGATGTGTTGCTATAAATAGTAAGGAAAAAAAATTCTTTCTTACGGCTTTAAAAGAATGCTGGGAATATATCCCAGAAAGTGGCTGTGACACAGCATAGCTTCCTGTAATGTAAGCTGTGTTTAAAATGACTTATTCTGAGGGGAGAGAGAGAGAGAGAGAGAGAGAGAGAGAGAGAGAGAGAGAGAGAGAGAGAGAGAGAGAGAAGGGAGGAGAGAAACAGAGACACAGAGAAAAACAGAGACAGAAAGAGATAGAAACAGAGACAGAGGGGGTAGAATAAAGCTTTTCAGAAAGGATAGCAAGTTGTGAGGGTTCAATCTTCACCTTTGGAAATAAAATATCCCTTGTTTCTATATAGTCTCCATTATTTCTTTCTTGTTCCTTGTTTATACAAAGTCAAGAAATTAAAGTTTGGGAGCATGTATGTACACTTTACACCCTAAACGAAAGGGATTCCCACATTTAACAAAAATAATCAATTAAAATATATATAAAACGCTTTACTGCTTGATTAAGCGTTACCATTAATATTTTATTGAAAGAGGTTTTGGAATGTCCTTTCTATCCTTGAGTTCATTAAGGCCCCACAGAAGATTAACAGATTCATTAGCTTATTTCAGATTTGACTTTTCATCTATGAATCTCAAAGACAGAAAAACGATTCTTAATGTCTTTTGAGGTCAGGGTACTTTTCCCACCTACAGTTTATGCAAATGACCTTCATCCACTTGGCTTTAACCTGCAATTTGTTCCCTGGCAAGATTTAAAGTCCACACTGTTTTTTTTTTTTTTTCTTACTGAAGTAAAATATGAATACAAAAGCACACAAATCACACAATGTAAGTGTCACTATCTGCAGACACAGAGTTCATGAACTAGAACATTGCCACCACTGCACATGATCAAATTTTTAGCATGAATAAAAATATCTTACCTACCTACCACTTTTCTTCTAAGGTAAATCACAGTTTGAAAATCATTCAAATTGCTTCAATCCAGTTATACACTTAAGTCTTATAGAAGAGCATCCTGAAATCTTAGAGTTAGGATAATTACCTATTTCTATTTTATATAAGATCTGTAGCTTCAAACATTAAGCAACTGGATTTATTTATTAAGAGATATAAAATGTTTTATTACTATTTTAAAATATAAATATCTCTAATCATTAGGCAGTTTATCTGTGAAGTTATAATTGTCCTAATAAGTTCTGATACAGAATTCTAATACAGAGAAACAATTTGCCTTACAATAGTACTTATTTAGACTTTTATATGTTTTTAATTTTAATGACACCATAATTCATGTGCAGGTCAATTCTGAGTACTTTGGCAGATTCTAGGTAGAGGCTAAATTATTCAGAACTGTCAGAAGTGGAAGTTTCTGGACTCAGTTTGGTCAGGTATGTTTTGCCCAGGTTAACTTGTGAGAGGTCACTTGAGGTTTTGCTCTCCCCTGCACGATGTGTGACTTTGGCCATCTAAGGGTCGATATCACTGAGCTGATCTTCATGTTTCAACACTTGGCTTTGCAGAGAGAAATGTTCCAGAGAGCTTCTCTGGGAAATCTGAGTCTTTCGGCTTTCATTGCTACATGTTGGCCTTTGGACTGGACTGCTGGTATCCTGAGGACTGAATATGGCATTCTCCTAATGACCCACTAACCTTAATGAGTAGGAGGTAGATAAAAGAATACTACAGCCCCCTTTCCTATTAATCTCCTACCTAAGTTGGGGAGGAGGGTTGGAAGGGAGGTAAAGGTGCTTAAGAACCTTAAACAAAGTAGGCTTGGTGACAAATCTAAGACTACATTTATCTCAGTTATCTTATCACTTCAGATACTCTACTTTATAAATATATGAGCATACTGACAGGTAACTTTATATTGTACACTTAAGGCTTCTATGGCTCCAGTTGACGAAAGTTCAAGTTTATGTTCAACTTTTCTCTACACAGGGACTAAAGAACATTGTTAGGGGCTAGGTATTTTTATTTATTTATTTATTTATTTATTTATTTATTTTTATCTCAGTCACAGGTTAGGTTTTTTGCATCCCATGCGTAGCCCCCTCCCTCATTCCCTCCCACCTTCCCCAACCCTCCCTCATCTCCTCCCTGCCCCCTCCAAGCCCACCAACAGGGGAGGACCTCCTCCCCTTCCATCCAACCCCAGCTCATCTTGTCTCCTCAGGGCTGGCTGCAATGTCCTCCCCTGGGGCTAGGTATTTTTGTATGCTTGGCTAGCAATTGTATAAATATACAAAAATATCTTTTTAACTTCAAAAAAATAAATCTCTAAAATGAAAAGAGCTCCAGAGAGA
>JAQQSO010002846.1:0-14040 GCA_028658305.1 Pachyuromys duprasi
AGAAATGGTAAGTGGGGGCAGCTCCGCTACAGCTATGACATGGTAAGCTCTTGAGAGGTTATGGGGGGTGAGTCTACCTGAGACTCCTATTATCAGGGGCCATGAAGGCTGAAGAGCACCCCCCCTTCCACTAAATAGACAGAACTCCATGTGCAAGAAAGGAAACACCAACCACCTACGAAAACTTGGACCCCAAATTTACCCTGTCTACAAGACTTGCAGGGATAAAAATAGAGCAGAGATTGAGGGAATGTCCAACCAATGCCTGGCCAATCTGAGACCCACCCCATGGGAAAAAACCAACCCTGACACTATTAAGGATACTATGCTACACTTGCAGACAGGAACCTAGCACAGTCTTTCCTGAGAGGCTCCACCTATCAACAGATTAAAATAGATGCTGAGTCTCACAGCCAAACATTGGGCTGAGCACAGGGAAACCTGTGGAAGAGTACTGGAAGGATAGAAGGAAAAGTACAGGAGTTTCACAAGTCTAACAGAGTCAACTAACCAGGGCCAAGTGGGGCATAGGAGACTGATGCATCAACCAAGGACCATGCATGAACTGGACCTAAAGGCCCATACACAGTTGTAGCAAATGGACTATTTGGTCTTCATGTGGGTTCACTAGAAAGAGGAGTGAGGGCTGTCTCTGAAATGGACTATGTGGTCTGCTTTCTGATAACTTTCCCCTGGCAGGGCTGCCTCTGCAAGCCCTGGTGGAAGAAGATGCACTCAGTACTGATGGGACTTCTTGTGCTCAGGTGGGTTGTTGGGAAGGGTCCCCTTTTCTGAGGAGTAGGGGTGGGATAGAGGGGGGAAAGGGAGAGAGGATGGGACTGAGAGGAGAGGAAGGATGGGGCTAAGATCGGAAATTAAAATGAATAAACAACAAATAAAACAAAGCAAAACAACAAAAATCAGTACTTAGTACTGTTGAATTGTAGAAGAAAAAAACACTTAGAAGAAATATCTGTGTAAGAGCTCCCATTGCCATATCTACATGGAATTGCATTTCCTGAAACAAAATGCCAGTTACCTCAATTTGAATATATACTTTACCTGGAAAACTAACTCAAAATATGGGTTCTCCTGAATCTCTGTTGTCTTCAACTACTTTCCTAAAACATGATACCATTATATCAGAACATCTAAAATGCCATAAGTTTATACTCTGTAGTCTCCTTCCACCCTGCCAACCTGAGTCACCTGCTATCCATGTAATAGCATGTATATTCGTTTATCAACTCTGATAGAATTCCAAGAATGTATTGTTTTCAAGTCAATTAAATAATTGTTTATTATTGTCATCTCCTGATTTCTATATTAATTATTTTGGCTTATTAAATGTTCTTGTCTAGGGGCTAGAAAGTTGGCTCAGTGATTAAGAGCACTGTCTACTCCTCCAAAGGTACTGAGTTCAATTCCCAGCAACCACATGGTGGCTAATAACAAACTATAATGAGAACTGGTGCCCTCTTCTCATGTATAGGGCTACATGCAGGCAGAGTACTGTATATATAAAACTGTTCTTGTCTACTAATTGCCAATTTCTTTCTGTAATGTGACTCAAAATGTAATTGTGTATCAGCACATTGAATGCTACCAGAATGATTATAAGAAATGTCTAATCATGCCGTGGGGGAAAACCGGGAATTTTCCTTGAAGTAATGAAGAAAAATAGAATTCACAATTGTTAGAGCTTACATAAATAGTGACATATCATAAGCTCATTTGGCTTAATCATTATTGACTTTTAAAGTTTGTATGTATTTGCCTACATGGATTTTATGTTTGTCTATTTCCCTTTAAAGTGTGAAAACCTTAAGCACAAGGAGACATTTCAGAAATTGTTATAGAATCATTTGTTGAAGTTACATATTAATTGGAATTTCAATTAAAAGTGAATTCTAATCAATGCAATGAAGCTAACTATTATTTAACATTTCACTATGTATTATAGGTTCAGAAGTGTGTGTGTGGGGGGGGGGGATGAAACATAGATAGAAATAGAGATTATGTGTTTTTTCCATGTGTGCCTTTGTGCTCTATAATTCTTTTATTACTATGTAAAAACAATGATTTTTCCTTTGTACTGCAAAGTAATTGTGTTAGTATTTCAGTACTTTTCAAAGAACCAGGTCCTTAATTATCATCCTCAAATATATTCAAATATCCCATCATTTTTGTTATATATGATGAATCCATTACAGGTCCACTTTCTAAAGGAAAGGGAACCTATTGTACTAGAAAGAACATGTTTATATAACGAATATTATAGCCTGTCCCTGTTATTGTTATTTAAAAAATACAGAATACACCAAGCTCGTTGGCCTTACTTTTCTCACAATCAGTATTACAATTTATTATTTCACATACACAAATAAATAGCCAATTATTTCCTGATGTACTTTATTATTAAGATGGAACAGAAGAAATAATTCTGTGGTTTCATTCTGTTTACCAAATAAAAGATCAAATTTCTTTAAAGATAGGTTTGTACTTCCTGCCTGAAGTACAAACAGCCAATTGAAAACTAACATAAATGCCCCATTTACTAGGGTTTCAGAAATGTGTTTTAGAGCCATTGGAAAGGGGAATTTCCTCAATCATAGCATCTTTTCTAACAATGTCTGAGGTATATCAATTATGACTTTAGTTATTTCTACTCAGTCAGAGAAACAGGATTCATTGGCCAAAATAGCAGCTATTCTGGCTAGCCAAGATATGAGAAGATCTAATGGGAGTGTGCAGGGAAACAGAATGATCTCAGCCATATGTTTTAATGTGAAAGCCTTGAAACTGATAGCGCAGGAAATGAAGCATAAGTGGCATCTAAGACGTGTGAAAAGAAAGCTTTTACCCTGCCAATTTCCCCCGTGTCAGGAACAGTATTTTCAGAAGCTCTCAGCAAAGACTTCCTATACAGATGTGATTAAGAGAAGTCAAGTAGGGCAAAGAATCTTTTAAGAAAAGATGGTTATGCAATAGCATTTATTTTTAATAACAAAAAGATATTTTAAAAATCATTTAGAGTTAACCATTTGAATAACAACAAAACAAATTAGGAAAGAGTAAATAGAGGCTCATGATTCAAAAAACTTTTACATGATGGTTAAGCCAAGAATTTTGGCTACTACATATTTTTAAAAAAACAGTTGAATCATTTTCACAACTAAACAACAATAAAAATAACTAAAAATATTTTATTTTGTTTTGCCCCCATAGTTATACAATACTTGGGTATCACATTTACTTTCAATAGTAAAGGGACTACACTAATTCATTTTGATTCATTTTGGAAAGACCAAGGATACAGGAGAAATTTTAATACAAAAGAAAAAAGAGTTTAACTTTCTCTCACTATAATTGGGAATCCCAAGTATAGTTGTTCTGGGGTTTATTAAGAAATTTCTTTTTTCTCGCAGAAACTATTGATCCTTTCTGGCTCTCAAAATCTTTATAGGCATTGTGAAGTATTCATATTTTTGTAATGAAATACCTACAATGTATAAAATTTTAAAAGCATAATTTTGAGATTGAATATATTTATAAGAATCTTGAGTGATTTTTATTCTTGAATGTCAACTTGACTATATCTGGAATTAAATGAAACCCAAGCAACTGGGAACACATATGAGAGATTTTTTCTTAATTATATCATTTGAAACAGGAATGCCTAATTTTAATACAGATGTTTTGAAGTGGGAAGATGTATCTTTAAACTGGATCACACCTTCTGGTATTGGCCTGTATAAAGAATATAAGGGGTCTTTCTTGAGACTGATACTCCAACCAAGTACCATGCATGGAGAAAACGTAGAATCCCTGCACATACGTAGCCCATGGCAGTTCAGTATCCAAGTGAGTTCCATAATAATGGGAACAAGGAATGCCTCTGACATGAACTGATTAGCCTGCTCTTTGATCACCTCACCCTGATGGGGGAGCAGCCTTACCAGGCCACAGAGGAAGACAATGCAACTACTCCTGATGAAAGCTGATAGACTAGGATCAAAAGAAAGGAAAAGAAGATCTCCCTTATCAGTGGACTTGGGGAGGGGCATGTGTGGAGAAGGGGGGGGTAGGATTGTGAGGGGAGAAGGGAGGGATTTATGGGGGGATACAAAGTGAATAAAGTGTAATCAATAAAAAAAGGAAAAAAAAAAGAATATGAAGGAAGAAAGCTTTCACTTTTGGCCTTTTTTTACCGTTAGCCTTGCTAAAAGATCCATTACTTCATAGAAATAAAAGTCTGCTTCTTTGGAATTCTGGATTCTACTGAAGACCAACTGAAACATCCAGCCTCACAGAGTGAACATTGAATGGATTCTTGGCACTTCTGTTGATAGAAATCCCTTGTTGGACTAACTGAACCTCAGACTGTAAGCCATTATATATCATAATAGAACTCTGAAATTAATTGTGAAATATGATTCACAAAATATTGTGAAACAGAATTAAGGAGAATTGGGAAATAGTGATGTGCTCCATAAAGGTCAGAAATTATAAAAAATTGTCAATAAAACTCCATTACAAATATTCACTGTGAAAAACGTGGATGTCAATTAGCACTGGCATGAATATTCTGTTGAGTGTTTATGTATGTGATGAGATAGGTAGGTAGGTAGGTGGATAGAGTTGTGCCACTCTAAAGACAGAATTATAGTTTCTAGTGTGTATTTCCTTAAATATATGAAATGTTTAGATAATTTTTATTGTAGTTGCAGTGAAACACATCATGTCATAGATGATTTCACATTCTTTGAATTCCTTTATATCTCTGCCAACTTCATTGTCAGAGTAGTACTCCAAATATAATGCAGTCAAGCTTTGTTCTGCTCCTACTCTTTACCAAGCTTATTTTAGTTAAGAGCTTTCATGTTGTCATTTATAGTTATTTGCATTAAAACTATTTTCCTTGAGGAAGCACTATTCCTAATTGTCTGAGAAGGCAACAGATTGATTTCCAAAGTGGTTGTATACGTTTACATTCCCACCAGCAATGGAGGAGGGTCCCCCTTTCTCCACATCCTCTCCAGCATGTATTGTTACTGGAGGTTTTTAACAAAGCCATCCTGATGGGTGTAAGGTGTCAGGGTCATTTTTATTTACATTTCCCTGATGACTGAGGATGTTGAGCATTTCTTTAAATGTTTCTCTGCCATTGGATAATCCTCTATTGAGAATTCTGTTCAGCTCTGTACCACCATTCTTAACTGGGTTACTTGATTTGTATAACTTCTTTAGTTCTATACATATTCTGGATATTAGCCCTCTGACAGATACAGGGTTGGTGAAGATTATTTCCCAATCTTCCTCAAGATCCAGCTATAGCACTCTTAGGCATACAACCAAAATATGCTCAAGTTTACAACAAGGATATTTGCTCAGCCATGATCATAGCAGCTTTATTTTTGACAGCTAGAATCAGGAAACAACCCAGATGTGCCTCAACTGAGGAATGGATGCAGATATTATGGTACATTTACACAATGGAATATTACTCAGCAATTAAAAACAAGGAAATGGTGAAATTTACAGGCCAATGGTGGGAACTAGAAAAGATCATCCTGAGTGAGGTATCCCAGAAGCAGAAAGACACACATGGTATATACTCACTTATAGCAGATATTAGACATATAACACAGGATAAACATACTAAAATATGTACACCTAAAAAATCTAAGCAAGAAGGAAGACCCTGGGTAAGATGATCAATCCTCACTCAGATAGGCAAATGGAATTGACATTGGAAAAGAGAGAAAACAGGGCCTTTGAAAGACTCTACCCAGCAAGGTTTCAAAGCAGATCTGAGAATCATAGCCAAATTTGGGCAGAGTGCATGTAATCTTATGAAACAAGGAGGTGATGAAAAGACCTGGAAGGAACAGAAGCTCCACAAGTACAGCAACAAAACCAAAAAATCTGGACCCAAGGTTCTTTTTTGAGACTGATACTCCAACCAAGGACCATGCATGGAGATAACCTAGACCTCCTGCTCAGATGTAGCCCATGGCAGCTTAGTCTCCAAGTGGGCTCCCTAGTAATGGGAACAGGAACTGTCTCTGACATGAACTCAGTGCCTAGCTCTTTGATCACCAACCCCCACTCCCCAACCCCCGATGATCTTACTAGACCACAGAGGAAGACAATGGTACAAGTCCTGATGAGACCTAATAGACTAGAGTCAGAGGGAAGGAGGAGGACCTCTCCGATCAATGGACATGGATAGGGGCATGGGAAGAGATGAAAAAGGGAGGGTGGTGGGATTGGGAGGGGGTAAGGGAGGGTGCTATAACTGGGCTACAAAGTGAATAAACTGCAATTTACTAAACAAATAAATGAATTAAAAAGAATATGGTACTCACCCAAAAAAGAAGGAAACTGTTTTCCTATATATTTTACTGTGTTTGATTCTTTACTTTAGTTGCAAGCTTTTTTAATTAAATTATTTTTATATAGTTACAGTTTATTTTTTTTTTGTATCCCAACTCTAGCTTCCCCCCTCACTCCATCCTAATCCCATACTCCCTCCCTCATCTCCTCCCATGCCCCTCTCCAAGTCCACTGATAGGGGAGGTCCTCCTTTCCTTCCATCTGACCCTAGCTTATCAGGTCTCTTCATAACTGGCTGCAAGTTCTTTGGAATGTTTTCTATCATGATTCCACAAACTAACTCTCACCAAACTCTACTACCAATGCATTATTTTGCTCCCTTAGCATGAAATACCCCTCTACGAATAGAACTTTCAAAGAACTTAAAGCAAACTTTTGTTTATTCACTATAATTATTGCTGTTTATTTAGTATCATTGATTTGTCTTATTTACTTAAGAACAATATTTTCACCTAAAATGTGCATATTCAATGAGCCTGCACATACAATAATGTATAGAATGAAAAAATAATTATATTTAACATTATATTCGAGCTAAGTCATAAACAGAAAAACATTGAGTGAAGACTTTATATAGTAATAGGAGGGAAAAGATATTTTTCCTTCAAAATGATTTGAGACCTAAAATATGGTTGCAAATTCCCATAACTTTTGAGTTGGCAGAAGAAAGAAATGAGCAGGTTAGAAAGAAAGAAAAAGAAACGAAGAAAAAAAAGAGAAAGAAAGATACAAAACTATCTATTCATGGACCATAAATAAATGTTGTAGAGCTAGATTAACCATTGCTTTAGTGAAATATGATTGTATATTTAATGTGTTTAATGATTACACTATGAGTTTTGACATGTATCTATATATTATATCACTCTATATGTATCAATCATTGCCCAGAAAGGCCAATGGGACAGACATTGGAAGAAGGAGAAAACAGGAAACAGGACAGGAGCCTACCATAGAGTACCTCTGAAAGACTACCCAGCATTATATCAAAGCAGATACTAAGACTCATAAACAAACTTTGGGCAAAGTGAAAGGATTATTAGGAAAGAAGGGGGAGATATTAAGACCTGGAGAGGACAGGAACTCCACAAGTATAGCAAGAGAACCAAATTATCTGGGCCCAGGGGTCTTTTTTTAATTTTAATTTTTTATATTAATTACAGTTTACTTACCTTGTATCCAAGCTGTAACCTCCCCCTCATTCCCTCCCAACCCACACTCCCTCATCTCCTCCCTGCCCCTTTCTAAGTCCAAGGATAGGGGCAGTCTTTCTCTCCTTCCATCTGACTCTAGCTTGTCAGATCTCTTCAGGACTGGCTGCAGTGTCCTCCTCTGTGGCCTAGAAAGGCTGATCATCCCTCAGGAAGGTGGGAAGGGTAGTCAAAAAGCCAGCCTTTGAGTTCATGTCAGAGACAGTCCCTTTTCCCTTTACTAGGGTACCCACTTGGATACTGAGCTGCCATGGGCTATGTCTGAGCATGGGTTCTAGGATACATCCAAACATGGTCCTAAGTTGGAGAATCTGTCTCAGAAAAGATCCCTGTGCCCAGATATATTTGGTCCTTTGGAGGCCCTGTCCTCTCCAGGTCTTACTAACTCCCCCTTCTTTCATATGATTCCCTGCGCTCTGCCCAAGGTTTGGTTATGAGTCTCAGCATCTGCCTTGATAAACTGCTAGATAGTCTTTCAGAGGCCCTCTGTGGTAGGATCCAGTCTATTTATTGTTTTCTCTTACTTCCAATGTCCATCCCATTTGTTTTCTAAGTAAGGATTGATCATCTTACCTCAGGTCCTCTTTCTTGTTTAGCTTCTTTGGGTGTACATATTTTAATATGTTTAGCCTATCTGTTAGGTCTAATATCCACTTACAAGTGAGTATATACTATGTGTGTCTTTCTGCTTCTGAGATACCTCACTCAGGATGACCTATTCTAGATCACACCATTTGCCAGCAAATTTCATGATTTACTTGTTTTTAATTGCTGAGTAGTATTCCATTGTGTAAAAGTACTACAATATCTGTATCCATTCCCTCAGTTGAGGGACATCTTGGTTGTTTCCGGGTTCTGGCTATAACAAATAAAGCTGCTACAAACATGGAGTAACAAATGTCCTTGTTGTATACTTGAGCATGTTTTGAATATATTCCTAGGAGTGATATAGCTGGATCTTGAGAAATCACTGTTCTGAGACTTATACCCCAACCAAGGAGCATGCATGGATAAAAATTAGAATCCGTGCTCAGATGTAGCCCACAGCAGCTCAGTATCAAAGTGGGTTGCCTAGTAAGGGGAACAGGGACTGTCTCTGACATGAACTCAGTGGCTAGCTCTTTGTCTGCTTCCCCCTGATGGGGGAACAGCCTTGCCAGGCTACAGTGAACAATGAAGCCAGTTCTGATAAGACCTGATAAGCTAGGATCAGATGGAAGCAAAGGAGGACTTGGAGAGGGACATAGGAGGACATGAGGGAAGGGAGGAGGGAGACTACAGCTGGAATACAAAGCGAATAAACTACAATTAATATAAAAATTAAAAAATAATTAAAAAGAAACCTCAATATTCCTTTTCATGACTATTCTATCCCTCAAAAGCTAAATGAGTATTATAATTTTCTCTTCTCCTTATCCTCAAATATATCTTATTTAAAATATCTTTTTATAAAGGTCATGTTAAAGCTGTTATATGTTATCTCACTTGTTTTGACTTGCATTTTCTAAGTTGTTAGTAATGATCAGTATGTTTTTATATAATGGTTAGACATTTTTATAAGGTCTTTGGAAAGTGTCTGTTAAGGATCTGTGCCCCAAAGTAAATGAGAATGGTAAAGGCATAAGAGAAATTTAGAGACAGATTATAACATTTGTAATTTGTAGGTGGAAAACTGGAGAATACCTTGGCAATTATCACTTGTTGTGTTCATGAAGGTATTCACAACATTAAAAGCAGAATATGGTTTGTTAAATAGAAATAACCCGCTCAATTTCAAGAACTATTATGTAATACTATAATTCTTTCAAATTATATTTTCTATTCTCTGGGTACTAAAGTTTATTTCATTACCAATGACTGAATGACTTCCAACTGGTTTCCAAAAAATATAAAATAGTAGAATATAATATATATATAAATATATATATATATATATATATAATCACACAATTTATTCCTTCACTTTTTTTGCCTGACATAAACCACCATTTCTCTTTCTTAAATCCGTGGCCTCATTTTAAATATATATTCCTAAATACATAAGTACAGCTTGATCTATCCTTGTCCTAGTATCTGTTTTTATCAACATGAATGCATAAAGAAGAGCTGAACAATGGTGACACCAACACACATGCTTTTGTAAAGGTAGAAAGCTCAAGGACCCTCAGACTTGGCAAGTTAGAAGTTTAGTAACCAAAGAATAAAGGATAAGTGTAAAGTATTAGGTTTTCTACCCATTCATGGTGATATAAGACCTGCGTATACAATGTTATAGGCAACAACAAAGAGCATGCCTGGAGCAGTATTACAAAGAAAAGGGACAAATTCTCTACAGTCTCCTAAAAATTTCATGGTAGACATTACATTTGATTTTTTTGTTGCCAATTTATTCTTTTAACACCTTTTAAGATATTAATTGTTTAATATCGTCAGTGATACATCAAGATATTCTGAAGCCTGAGCAGGAGCTATGTAAATGCTCTCTATGTAGAGCTCCTTCTAAAATCCCATCAGTTATAGGCAGTTTCTTTCTGTAATCCATGGCCACAGGCATGAGCCTCCTTAAAAGGAGTTCATCCCTTTATCCCTCCAATAAAAAAGCATTATGACTTGGATTTAAAATGATCTGATTGAGCTATCTATAGTGCATGAAAAATTACCTACTTCTTCCTGCTTCAGAATGGTACATAATACAGTATGTTTTCAAACAAATTAATACAGAGTTGATTAAAAGACACATGTTTATATTAACATAATACAAATGTAATCATATATATTATATATAAATATATATTTTTAAACTTTCTCTTTCATTATTTATGATTGAAAAAGCTTTAAGAGATTTTTTTCTTACTTCAAATACAAATTTCCATATTTTAGAAATGCGTTTAGGTTTTATTTTTATTCTTCATTATTTTTATTCCATTTATTTAGATGCTGGTTTTACTTTTACTTTATTTTTTCCTTGAGAGTATATATACATCATTTCCAAAAAAAATTATTTTCCAATTCACCCCTTATTATATCTTTCAAACTCATGTCCTTCCTTTGCATTATAATTTTTCATTTTATATTTTATGTAAAACATATATATTCTTAAATACTCACATGACCACAGATAAATGTAATATTCATCCATTACCAAGGAAATTTCTCCTTTCAAAAAATTTTTATAACTTTTTTTGTTTTTTTAATATTAGTTACAGTTTACTATGTATCCCAGCTGTATCCTGCTCTCTCATTCCCTCCTAATCCACCCTCCCTCCCTCATATCCTCCCTGCCCCTTTCCAAGTCCACTGATATGGGAGGACCTCTTCCTCTTTCATCTGACCCTATTTTATCAGGTATCTTCAGGACTGGCCGCAAAGTCCTCCTCTGTGGCCTAGCAGGGCTGCTTTTCCCATGGTGGGGGGTGGGAGGAGAAGTCAAAGAGCCAACCATTGATTTCATGTCAGATATAGTCCCTGTTCTCCTTAGTAGAGTACCCACTTGGATACTGACCTGCCATGGGCTACATCCGAACAGAGGTTCTAGGTTATATCCATACATGGTCCTTGGTTGGAGAAACAGTCTCATAACAGACCCCTGTGCCCAGATACATTTGGTGCTTGTGGAGCTCCTATCCTCTCCAGGTCATATTAACTCCCCTTCTTTCTTATGATTCCCTGCACTCTGCCAAAATTTTGGTTATGAGTCTTAGCACTTTTTCAGACAATTAGCAATAGTGCTTCCTCAAGATCCAGCTATACCACTCCTGGGCATATATCCAAACACTGCTCAAGTACACAACAAGGACATTTGCTCAACCATGTTTGTAGCAGCTTTATTCGCAATAGCCAGAACCAGAAAACTACTCATATGTCCTTCAGATGAGGAATGGATACAGAAATTGTGGTACTTTTACACAATGGAATACTACTCAGCAATTAAAAACTAGGAAATCATGAAATTTGCAGGCAAATGGTGGGACCTGGAAAAGATCATCCTGAGTGAGTTATCCCAAAAGCAGAAATACACACCTGGTATATACTCACTGGATCGATAAGATAGGATAAACATATTGAAATCTATACACCTAAAGAAGATAAACAAGAAAGAGGATGCAGGGTGAGATGATCAATCTTCGCTTAGATAAACAAATGGGATGGACATTGGATGTAGGACAAAACAAGGTAACAGGACAGGAGCTGAGGGCCTCTGAAAAACTCTACCTAGAAATTTCTCCTTTCAACGTAAACTTAATTATACAATATCACAACAAATAAAATTGCAGAATTATGGATTCTAGTCCCACTTGCTACATATCCATCTTGATTCCTGCACCTAAAGTTTAGGAATCACTGAGGAATGGGTGTGTGTGTGTGTGTGTGTCAATTAATTCTAAAATCCAGATGAAAAGGATTATTTGAATTTTTATTTTTTATTCACTTGTTCACTTTGTATCCAGCGTGTGGACTCCTCCCTCTTCTTCTCCCAGTCTTACTTTCCCTAAGTTTCCTCCTCCTATGCCTCTCCTCTGGTCCACTGATATGGGGTGGGGGGTACTCTTCCCCTTCTATCTGAAGCTAGCCTATCAGGCCTCATCAGGACTGGCTGTTTTGTCTTCCTTTGTGATCTGAGGGGGAAGGTGATCAGAGAAGGGGAAGAAACAGGGGGAGGTGATCAGAGAGGCTGCCACTGAATTCATGTCAGAGATAGCCCCTGCTCCACTTAAAAGGGAAACCACAAGGAGACTGAGCTGCTGTAGGCTCTATCTGTGCGGAAGTCTAGGTCCTCTCCTTTCATGGTCCTTGCTTGGAGTATCAGTATATGCAGGACCCCGTGGGCCCAGATTTTTTTAGCTCTGCTGCTATCCTTGTGGAGTTCCTGTCCCCTCCAGGTCTTTCTATCTCACCCTTCCTTGTACTCTGCCCAAAGTCTGGCTATGAGTCTCAGCATCTGCTTTGATGCCCTGCTGGGTAGAGTCAGAAACCCTCTGTTGTAGGCTCCTGACCTGAGGAACAGGATTTTTCCTGTGATATTGCAGATCCTAGTAATGTCAAAATCTATACACTTAAAATCTCACCAATACAGCTCTAAATATGGCCTGGACATGGACAATATTTATAGATATGCTCACATGGGTGGGGAAAGCCCAGAAGACCTCGACTCTACACAGAGAACCATAGACAACGAAGGAGTGCTGAGTGTGGGGCAAGCAGCCTTCCTTGGAAAAGAACACATGAATCAATTACATCATGCCAAATGGTCAACTCTGAGGATATGCATAGTTGAAACTTTAAACATTCAGAGCAGCTTTTATTGGTAATATATTTTTATTTCAGGGGTAAAGGTCCGTGTTAGTCTCAGCAACATTACATTATCATTCAAGCAAATTTAAACCTACTCTTAATAACTATGCAGGGCATGCCTCCTTATTCAAACAAGTAGAAACTTTTTCTTATATGTACTTAAACTCTTATTTTTGGACATTTTTGGGTATTTTTTACAGGTAATTGCCATTTGTAGAGTAAATAATATTAGAAAAATAGTTTCCCTTCTGGATATTCGGTTCCTCACAGATAGTGATATTCTCTGGACTGTTTTCCCAGGTTGAAGGTTAGTTAATATGGACACATTTACAAGAGACTATGTAATCTTGACCCAAGCATCACCACATGGCTCAGACAGACTCAGTGGCAAGGCAATTGCCTAATGTTACTTTAGTCCTGCATTCAATCCCAGTATTAGTACATAAATAGGTAAGAAAAGAAGGAAGGAAAGAATGAATGAAGAAAAAAAGGAAGAAGGCAAGCAAGGAAGGAAAGAAGAAAGGATGGAAGAAGGAAGGGAGGAAGCAAGGAAGGAAGAAGGAAAAAAGAAACTGTGTTTGCATGTTTGTGTGACATTGTCAACATAGTTGAGCTGTATCTTCATCATATGTCTAAACCTTTAACAGGCTCTTTATTTTTTAAATAAATTTATTTATTTTTATATCAATCACAGGTTAGGTTTTTTGCATCCCATGCGTAGCCCCCTCCCTCACTCCCTTCCACCCTCCCCAACCCTCCCTCATCTCCTCCCTGCCCCCTTCAAGTTCACCAACAGGGGAGGATCTCCTCCCCTTCCATCTGACCCCAAATCATCTTGTCTCCTTCGTGCTGGCTGCAATGTCCTCCCCCGGGATCTAGCCAGGCTGATATTCCCTGGCATGTATGGGGGAGGGTCGAAGAGTCAGCCTTCAAGCTCATGACTGAAACAGCCCCTGTTTCCCTTACTAGGGTCTTCAGTTCACCAATGAGTTATCATGGGCAACATCTGAGCAGGGGTTCTAGGCCATATCCATACATGGTCCCTGGTTGGAGAAACTGTCCCATATAAGACCCTTGTGCCCTGCTCAGTTTGATCTTTGTGGAGCTCTTGTTCTCCCCAAGTCTTACTAACTTCCCC
>JAQQSO010002847.1:0-14040 GCA_028658305.1 Pachyuromys duprasi
AGTTACCTAGCAACAATGACATCATCTTGTATCGCCCAGCCAGGTGGCCACACCTGGGGGCGTGGTTAGTAATTACCTGACCTATAAAAGGACCACCAGACATGTGTTCTCTCTCTTATTCCTCACTCTCTTATTCCTCTCACCCTCTTACTCTCTCTATGGGGCACCCCACCCCTCTTCCCCTTTCCTCCTCTCCCTCTACCTTCCCCCATCATGGCCCACCCCTGTTCCCCCTTCTCCCCTAATAAACCCCTTTCATAGAAAACCTGTTGTAAGCCTCATCTTATTTTTATTTCTAACACTAGGTGTTTCTATATTTTCCTGAAGTTCTTTCTCAAGATCCGACCATCAGTTTGAGGATTGCTTGTATTTCTCTACTTCTGTTATTTTGTCTTACAGAGTCCTACTTCTTTCATTACTCCTTTCTATTCTTTGAAGAAGAAATAAAGTATATAATGAAAGTCATTCCTTTTCAGTCTTCTGGAGTGGGTTGTGCCAAGTGCTATAGGTTCAACTTTCTCAGCATTGATTGAATTTAATGATGGAATGTCTCTGTGTATTCCTCTAGCTACAAGTCAAAAGATTCTCGAATCTATTGCTGATGCTACTGTTTGAAAGTAAATACTTTTTATTATTTCTTGTTCTCTTTCTTGTTTAAAACCTAGAATAACCAAAGATATGGTTTGTTCGGTACACCAGCTGTAGACTCAAATTTTCATTTGTTTGTTAATGTCGTGTGTTCTCATCATAATTATATTTGTGGCCAATATACCATCAATTCTTGAGAAATTTGTTGAAGCTGCATTTACTGTTTACTCTTGGTCATCCATAAATATTATATTCATTCAATATTCTAAATTATTGAATTTATTTAATGGGCTGTCTGAAGTTTCTGCAGCTTCAAAATTTATAAGCTTGTGAGGGAATGAGACTAAAGCTTATAGTCCATCTTACACCTATCAGAATGGCTAATATCAAAACTCAAGTGATAGCACATGCTGGCAAGGTTGTGGAGGAAGAGGAACACTCCTCTGTTACTGATGGGAGTGCAAACTTGAACAACCACTTTGGAAACCAATCTGGCACATTCTTAGAAAACTTGAAACAGCTCTACTTCAAGACCCAGCTTTACCACTCCTGGGCATATACCCAAAAGACACTCCACCATACAACAAGGACATTTGCTCAGCTGTGTTCCTAGTGGCTTTACTAGTAATAGCCAGAGACTGGAAATCAGCCAGATGTCCCAAAAATGTATTAATAAAACCAAACCAAACAAAACAAACAAAAAATGCAGTACAGCTACACAGTGGAATACTACTCAGCTATAAAAAACAAGGAAATCATGAAATGTGCAGGCAACTGGATGGATCTGGAAAGATGATCCTCAGTGAGATAACCCAGACCCAGAATGACACCTATGGTATATACTTATTTATAAGCAGATATTACCATAGGATACAGGATAACCACACTACATTCCCTTAGACCTAAATAAGCTAAGTAACAAGGATGACTCTAGAGAGGATGTTTAATTGTCATTCAGAAAGGCTAATAGAATAGATACTGAAAGAGGTTGAAGAGAGGGAACAGGATGGGAGCCTTTTATAGATGTCCTCTAAGAGGATTGAAGCAGATGCTGAGACTTGCAGCCAAACTTTGGGCAGAGTTCAGGGAATCTTATGAAAGAGTGTGGGGACAGAAGGAACTGGAATGGATAGGAGCTCCACAAGGAGACCAACATAGCCAACAAATATGGGTCCAGGGGGACCTGTGGAGACTGATACACCAACAAAGGACCATACATGGAGAGGACCTCGACCCCCTTCTCGGATGTCGCTGATAGGCAACTCAGTCCCCATGTGGGTTCCCGAGTAAGGTAAGCAGGGGCTGCCTCTGTCATGAACTTGGTTGCCTGTTCTTATATCCCTTTTCCCAGGTGAGGTGGCCATGCCAGGTCTCAGAGGAAGAGGATGCAGGCAATCCTGAAGAGACTTGATTGCCTGGAGTCAGTTGGTAAGGGAGGAGGGCTTCCCATTTCTGAGGACTAGGGTAAAGGGGATGGGAATAGGAGGGAAGAGGGAAGGAGGGTGGAATCAGGATAAGGGGAGGGAGGAGCTGCATTTGGGATGTAAAATGAATAAATTAATAAAAAATTAAACTTCAAAGAAAAAAAAAGCTGAAGCTTCATCCCATCCATGCATGATTCACATCTGACAATTCTGTGTTTTAGTTATTAATGCCTCTGGGCATTAATGTCTTATTTATCTAGAATTTGTAGATGTAAAAAAGAAAAGGAGTGAATAATCAATGGTTCACATTCCTTTAAGCTTTAAAATTTATCAGGAATCCACGAAAGTAATAGTTTTCAGAGTTGTTATTTCTCTTATTCATTTTAACATTTTTATTTATCTTTTGACTATTCCATAGATATATACCATATTTTGATCACAGCCATTCTCCATTGTTCTTTCTTATACCCTTCTATTACTCCACAGAAGGTAATTTTATGCATTTCAGTTACCAGTGTGTATTCCTGGTGGTGGGTAGGCATTGTTTTGTTTTGTTAGACTAGTTCAAATTATTTTAAAGAAATAAATGCTTACACTTAAAAAGTAAAGATACTAGAACTTTTGCATACATTCAAAGTACATGAAAAAGAATATTTCTTGGTTGATTTCAGGGAAACAACGAACCACCCAAAACATGACATGTGACAAAGCAGTAAAGTATGGAATAGTAAGATTTTTTAAAAAGGAAAATTACAGCTGTGCAAAAGGGGAGACATTTTTTAACTAAAGGTCAAATTTCTAGATGAAAATGATAAGATTTTAATAATAAATTGAAATAGGAAAATATGTTATATAATGTTTATCAAATTAATATAAAGTATAAGGATAGATAAAGTTTGGAAATTTGATAATACCCATTCTAGTGAAAGCTGAAGCCAAAGCAGAGCTGCCATTGGTCCCTCTTCCTTCTGCATCTTTCACATCTTACTTCCACTAACTATGAGGACCTAGCCTACATCCTCCTTCTGTTTTCTGCTTTGAGAACCATGCCAAGCACAGAATGCAATACTAGCACATTCAAAGACAGGGAAGAAAGAACTGCCTCCCAGGGGTCTCACAGGGTCTCATGGCATGTAGAAGGCAGGGAGGACTTTAGAAATGGAGCGAATCCCTAGGGTTAGTGAATGAACAAGACAAGATGAATGAACTCCCAGCCAGGTTTGTGACTAGGGTTTTGCCAGCTCTCCTGGTCATATTTCCTTTCCTTAACGCAAGAGCAAGAAAGTAGTGTCTGCAGAGGAAGGCACAAATTAGTCAATGGGTCTCTAATAATAGAACATCATAGTATGAAGGCAATCCCGGGACTGTTTTCTGTAGCTGTCCTAATCAAGCAGGAACCATGAGCTCATCCACTTGGGGCTGGTGGTAGCCACAAAAGCAGTAGGGGTGGATGCTAGTCTTTCATGGGTCCATCCTAGTGTCTTGGAGTCTGTAATAAAGAGATTGTTGCTGAGGAAGGCTGTGACACTCTGTGAATTCATCTTGGATTTCTGCTGTGACAGGGAAGTGGTAAGAAAAGAAACCAGCATGTTAGCAGGCTGGCTGAAGGAGGGAAACATAGAGCATTTAAGTTTTTATTGCTTTTATGAATTCATTGTGCCTCCCCATTCATCTAGCCTGGGAAAACACCTGTTAGTTTTCTAAAGAGCTAGCCAACCTGTTTCTACTTTGTAAATGGTTAGAATTCCCTTAAGGCTTCAGAGGGTGCATTTGTAGAAAAAATTTCCTGCTTATTGTTCTTGTCTCCATTTCTGTCTCCAAATATCTCAGTGAGTTTTTCTCCAAGCCAGCTGTGCGTAAATGAGTGCGTGGAAGCACTGAATATATATTGTAGTCCAAGGGCATTGTGCTGCCTGCCTAAGAAGTACATGGAATAAATTCCCTAGGGTGAAGGCAGGGACAAGCGAAGGCAAGCGCTGAAGATTAAGACCTGCTAACATGTCATTACCACACTGAGCCTGACCCTGCTGAGACCCATTCTAAATGGAATATGCATTCAGACAGGAAGAAACACATGCCCACCAGGTAGAGATTTAGGACAAGAGGGGGCCAGTTTTAAACCTGATTTATTTATCTTGTTGTATATGTGCTAGGCAGGAAAGAGCTGCAGTAGATGAGTTTTTCTCCTTTCCTTCCCATTTTTTAACAAACTGAATTGGGGGATTAGGAATTCCTAATGGAAGGTGGGTGGTAGGAGGGAAAATAGAATTTAAAGAGTTGTCATAGCTTGTTTTTTTCATGTTTGTAAAACAACATGAAAACAAATTTTTAGAATATCAGAGCACAGAAAAAATTTTCCTAAGAGTATTGTATGAGATTTAATATTTTACAAATAAGTTTGATAAGGGTTAATATGAAGGAAAATATTTTGTTACTCTCAATATCTGACTTCTTTCATATCTTGATGTGTATTGTTTTTGAAGCTACAGTTTGAATATTGTTTGATAGTTTCCAAATGTTTGTGTACTATAAAATTTCCCCATTGTGGGGCATAGATTTATTAGGGCTCAGGAGGAAGATGATGAGGTCAGAGGGGCTCTATCCTTAAAACTTATTATTGTTGTCTCCTTGAAGCAGAGATCATCTCCTGTGACCAGGTTGCTATAGAGTGAGGCCCTTGCCAGATTTTTATTGCCTCCATGTGCAGCTAGTTTCCTTTGTACTACCATAAGGAGGAGCCTAAAGAAGATGCTTAATTTTCATTCCGAAGGGCAAACAGGATAGACATCAGAGGTAGGAGAAGACAAGGAACAGGACAGGAGTCTTCCACAGAGGACCTCTGAAAGACTCTACCCACCAGGGTATTGAAGGATATACTGAGAGTCATAGCCTAACTCTGGGCAGAGTGCTGGAAACCTTATGGAAGAAGAGGGGAATAGAAAGACCTGGAGGGGACAGAACTTCACAAGGAGAACAACAGAGCCAAGAAAACCTGGGCCCAGACTGATACTCCAACCAACGACCTTGCATGGAGAGGACCTAGAACCCTTGTTCAGAGGAAGCCAATAGGCTGTTCAATTTCCCAGTTGGTTCCCTAGTAAGAGGTACAAGGGCTGTCTCCGACACAAACTCAGTGGCTGGCTCTTTGATCATCTCCTCCTGGGAGGTGCAGCCTTCCCAGGCCACAGAGGAAGATGATGCAACCAGCCTTGATGTGACCTGATAGGCCAGGGTCAGCTGGAAGAGGAGGAGGTCCTCCCCTATCACAGGACTAAGGAAAGGGCATAGGGTGAGATGAGGGAGGGTGGGTGGGACTGAGAGGAAACTAGGGAGGGGGCTGTAGCGGGGACACAAAATGAATAAATTGTAATAAATAAATAAATAAACGAATAAATAAATATGTCAGGAGATTCTCACCTGACCACATCATGGTTCTTAGACTTTCTGGACACCAAAATTATGGGCCAAACACTTTTTAAAAAAATTCCTAGGCTTTTGTTATAGAAAAGTAAAATATGATAAAAACATACAAGTTCATGCAATTGTTTTTCATTTTGTTTATAGTTGGTTTTATTTTTTATTATTTTCTGATACAAGTTCCTTAAACTTGTGTCATCTAGCCTCTGACCTCTGAATGCTAGAGTTATAAATGTGCACTTCTGGGCTTGGCTAGTTTTTCTTACTCATGTATAATTCATATATAACTTTATATCTCCATTTTACTCTTACTAATCGCTCCTAATAAATACTCATATTTTTTGAGACATAGTTTTTATGATACCATTTTGCTTGCCCTTGATGCTAGAAAGCTTGGGAGAGTTTTAGAATATCCATCTAGATCAGAGATGAAGAGATGGGAAGCCTCTGTTTTGATATATTTAAAAACATGCAACGCAAATGACAGATCTGGAATGAAAGATATTTATTTGGGGGAAGGAAAGCAGAAAAATGTTAGGGCCTGAGTGAGCAATGAGGATAGAGACAGAGAAAGACAGAGAGACAGATGGGGCAGTGGTGACCTGACCGGGACTCAAAAGTGGAGAGAGCTAAAGGGCAGAGAGAAGAGGCTGGGGTCCTTTCATCCCAGTCCCCTGACAGCAGTGACCAATGATGACATCACAGGTGACTAAGCAGCCTGGGAGTGGGCTGGTGCATGAATATTTCTGAACTAAAATTCCTCCCATTATCTATAATTAAAAGGAGGGGGTAGCTAGGGAAGGATGGCAAGGTGGGAATGACTACATTGGACTGCTTCTCATTCGAAGCAAACTAAAGCATATAAATGTAGGTTTACTGCAAACAGCTCTTGGTTACCATGCGGTGGAGTAAGAGAGAGATAGAAAAAAAAGTAAGAGCACCTAAATGTCCAGATTACATGGTAAGGAGGAAGGGAAGCCCCTGCCCTAAAACACTCAGGGTAGAGGATGTGGTTTGCCAGCCTTTCCCAGCAGTAGATAGTGACTGAGGAATGCTGGGAGAACCTGAAGCTGTTTGTCCTGGCCCTGAAGCACACCATTCCTGCCTTTTGTTGGTAATAAATGCATAACGGATGAAGATTCTTTTCTGGCTACTTCCTGCTGATACTGGGGCGGTGATAGGCGATAGGGAAATCAAAAGGCTGCAATGTTAGCCAGGCCCAGGCTATTGTATTTGCCGTCCAGGATCTGAGAACATTTATGGCTGAAAGTGAAGGTGCAGGTCCTGCTTAACACAGTCTGTGAGCTTAGCCTGGAACACCTTTTGGAGCCATCATGGATGTAGGAAACACCTGGGTCTAGCAGGATACCGAAACACATATATGGGCAGAAGATAAAGTTAAGTGGGTTAAAAAGAAATTTTCTTTTAGGTGTATATTTTAAATTCTTGAAGGAGTGAGCAGAGATGGCAGATTTAAAGCAAAAAGAGAAGAATCTAGAGCATAGGGAAGCTCCATTTACCTGATTGCTGGCAGTAAATAAAAAGGTCTCACCCTGTATCTGTCATCTAAGGAATACTGAGGACAAATTTGGCTGTAGAAGCCTGTAAGCTTATAGGCCCTTGAAGAGGACACTAGGTTCAGAAATCTGAAATTACTTAGTGAAGAGGACAGCTTGGGGTTACAGTGGAAGATGTGATTTCCATGGGTGAAAAGAGAACAGTAAATCATTTCTGCCAGACTTTGGGGCATCTCCACCAAGTACAGGAGAATCAGAAACTCGATGGTGCAAGCTGGCAGAGCATGCTGACATGAGCTGTACCAGGGGCCATGTGGCAAATGCCCGGGAGACAGGACTCACGACGAAAAGAAAGCCAGGAAACCTTGTTGGTAAAAACAAAAAGATCATTCACCCCAGGGAAGGTGTCTGTAGTGGCAACAACTAACCTTAAGCTAGAAGACCCTGATGGTGGATGCCTTTGTTCCCCAAGGAACCAGGGAGAGGCAGGACAATCACGAAGACTAAGGGGAACATAGAGACAACCACGAAGGAGAACTTAATAATCCCCCTGTGTTAGATATATGGATGTAGAGATCAGGTAGCCAGGACAGAAAAATACCAAAACCAGGGAAAAGGGGGAAGAATCCCATCTTTTGAGATAGACAAAAGCTGTAGGACTTATCTGGAGCCCAATTGACCTGAGAGGTGGATTTGGGTGGATTTTTTCTTTTCTTTCTTTCTTTCTTTTTTTTTTTTTTTTGGAGATTATAAGAATCCTTTTTTGTATGATTATCCTATATTATATGTCTAATATCCACTCATAAGTGAGTATATGCCTTTGTGTGTCTTTCTGCTTCTCACTCAAGATGATCATTTCTAGATCCCACCATTTGCCTGCAAATTTCATGATTTCTTTGTTTTTAATTGCTGAGTAGTATTTCATTGTGAAATGTACCACAATTTCTGTATCCATTCCTCAGTTGAGGGACATCTGAGTTGTTTCCAGCTTCTGGCTATTACAAATAAAGCTGCTATGAACATCTTTAAGCAAATGTCCTTGTTATATATTTGAGCATCTATTGGATATCTGTTTAGGAGTGGTATAGCTGGATCTTGAGGTAACACTATTCCTAATTGTCTGAGAAAACACCAGATTGATTTCAAAAGTGGTTGTACAAGTTTACATTCCCACCAGCAATGGAGTAGGATTCCTCTTTCTCCACATCCTACCCAGCATGTGCTGTGACTTGTGGGCACAGGGGTCTTTTCTGAAACTGATACTCCAAACAAGGACGATGTATGGAGATAACTTAGAACCCCTGCACATAAGTTGGCCATGGCAGCTCAGTGTCCAAGAGGGATCCCCAATAATAGGAAAAGGGACCACCTCTGACATGAACTCATGGGCTGGTTCTTTGATCACCTCCACATGAGGGGGGAGCAGCCTTACCAGTCCACAGAGGAAAACAAAGAAGCCAGTCCTGATGAGACCTGATAGACTAGGATCAGGTGGAAAGGGAGGAGGACCTACCCTATCATTGGACTAGGGGAGGGGTATAGGAGAAGAAGAGGGAGGATGGGATTCGGAGGGGATTGGGAAGGGGGATACAACTGGGATACAAAGTGAATAAACTAATTAATACAAATAAAAATAAAAAGTTTAAAAAGACTTAAAAATAAAAAAGAATCCCTTTTTAATTTTACAGTGGATGTAAAACTTTAGACATGTTAGTATCACCACTGTAATCTGTAGTGAAATATAAATTGTAGAAAAGTCAGTAGATAGACACTTTCGTGTTAACAGTGTAAACACTCTTTATGGTGAGCTTTGGAGAGACAGAGCCTTCTGTGAAGTAGAAGGTGCAAAAGCTCACTGGATCTCAACTTTTAGTATGATTACATATACATTATGGAAGGGAGGTTCCTCTCTATCCAGAAGACTGGATGTATGTAAGTCTAGCATAATGTGAAACAATTTTTAACTCTGTACTTAAAAGACAAAACCAAAAATAATTTTAAAATCTTAAGCTTGGAACCATGATAGTGGATCATATAGTGGAAAGTTTATATCAGAGTTAGATTAATAAATCAGAGATCTAGTGATAAATGTCAAAGATCTGGACAGTCAATACAATAGTACATGGTAACAGGAGGTAATATGGAACATTTTTACCTATTTAGGATACCTTAAATCACCTTAGACATTCCAATCTCCATAAATTGCATCTATCAACTTTAAAACACCTTCTTAGACCCTCAAACAACATTTTCTTAAATCACCTTAGACCTTTCAACCTCCATAATTTGCATGTAATGATCTTAGAAACCTTCATAGACCCTCAAACAACATTTTCTTAGAAGCTTCATAACAAACTTCTGCATTCTTAGGCCTGTTTTTTTTTTCTAATTTACTATGAGATATAGATGAGAATGCTTTGAGTATTTATTATCCTTTAACAAAGTAGACTGTGTATAGACCTGAGGGTATCAGATATAAGAGTGTGGATTAAGGCCTGGTACCAGGCATGTGAACAGGACTGAGAAGGCTTGTGAACCCTCCCATGACAGAGGGTGGGAACATGACCATGGGCCTGAGTGTGTGGTTAAAACGGACCTTGAGAATTACCCTGGGCTCAGTGAGGCTGGTGGAGTTTGCTAATGGGTGCCTTTTGTCCTCCACCAGGCCGAGGAGCTCAAAGGCTGGAATTCTCTGCGGAGGTGCTTGTGCTGGTTAAACCTCCATGGCTGGGCACAGAGGATAAGACTGCATGGAAGCATTTGACTCACAGTCTGTCAGCAGTCAGGGTGTGGCTTGTTGAGACAGCTACCGGACCAGCAGTTCTTTTTGATGCATTTGAAACAGTTACCGGGCATAGTTGACTTAGGCTAGACCCCTGTGGGATGGGGGCATCACATACCTCATGTTTTTTTCTGCAGGAATGTGGACAGCCTCACGGCATGATCTGGGGTATAATTTTATGATGTAACTGAGCCTATCAGGAAGGCTCCTCTTGAGCTTTAAAAATAATTTTTACCACTCCTAGATGGGGGTTCAGGGACCATTCTCAGTCATTTAGTTAAGATGACAATGAGGCTGTGTCTGTGTCTGAATGGCTATAGCTATATTTTTGGAAATGGTAAATGACTTATATTTGTTAATTATCAGTTAAAGAGTAGGCCTTTAGGTTCTAATCCAGTTAACTTGGAATCTTAAAGAAATCATGAACATAAAGTGAGAGCATAACAGTTTTCTGTATTATTTAGTTTATAAATGTCCATAGCTTATGGAAGTCTAAAGCTATATTATAGTTTAATAATATTACCATATTTAGAAAGCAAGAACAAATATATTTTAGAGGGTAAAGATATGGCATAATGACCAAGTTTTAACATTGTATCATATAGTTTAAGGGTATCTAGGCCAAAATTTTTACATATTAACCCCCAAGTTATGAGTTTTACAATTAGCAATGCAGTAGAAGAGTATAAAAAGTTTAAATTACATTTGAATTTATTATAGCAAATGTATTAGCCAGGGGGCTGAAGAGATGGCTCAGTGGCTAAGAGCACTGTCTGCTCTTCCAAAGGACCCGGGTTCAATTCCCAGCACCCACATGGCAGTTCACAACTGTCTGTAATGCCAATTTCAAGGGATTTGACACCTTCACACTAAATGCACAAAAATAAAAATTAAATAAATTATAAAAAAAATGTATTAGCCAGAAAGCCTACTGGCAAATCCAGGATTCCAGGCAGCTTGTGTTGGGAGAAACAACATTCATTCATTGATTCATATAGGATCTGGCAAAGACATAGGCAGTTAGACATACATTTTAAATTAGCTTGTTAATCTGAATAGACTTTTATAACCTTGAAATTTTAACAAAATATAAAAACATTTTAAGCCTGGGTTGAATCTCATATATATAGCATGTTGTAAAAATATAACTTTGAATTTATATAAAAATTCATACCTATTTAAAATGAGATTTGTTGCTTTGTTAGTCTAAAAGGAGATAAAATAACAAACAGTTAACTATGACTAAGAAATCTTATAAATGTAAACCCAATGAGCAAATTATGTAAATCATTAGGTAAGAATTTAGAGCATAATTTTAAATTATTTTTTAAAGAACAGAGTGTACAAAAATCAGGAAGAAAACATTTTTAAAAGCTGGGAGGTGCTACGCCGGAGATGCAAAGTACCTCTCCTTTGATTGATATATAAAAAAAAAAAAAAAAAAAGCTGGGAGGTAGGGCCTTAGAGATCAGAGGTTTGGGGAGCCAGTGTTTAGAAAGCACACTAGGCTCTAGCCTATCAGGTCTCATCAGGGCTGGTTGCATCATCTTCCTCTGTGGCCTGGGAAGGCTGCATCCCCAGAGGGAAATGATCAAAGAGCCAGCCACTGAGTTCCTGTCAGAGACAGTCGCTGTTCCCCATGCTAGGGAACCCACTTGGATACTGAGCAGCCCATGAGAATGGAATCCCACCCACCATCACTAAGAAACAATATGCCAGCAATTAGTTAGTGTAGGTGAGTTGGAACAGAGAAATTGTGTTCTAAAATAAAATAAATTAGCCAAGTCTGATCGTACATGCCTTTAATCCCAGCACTCAGGCACCAGAGGCAGGTGGATCTCTATGAGTTTCAGGCAAGCACAATCTACAGAGTGAGTCCAGGACAGCAAATCTACACAGAGAAACCCTGTCTCAAAACAAAACAAAACAAAACAAAACAAAAAACTAAACAAACAAAGCAAGCAAGCAAGCTTGGAGGTTGGCAAACATACAGGATGAAATTATGAACATTCAAACTTATGTGTGCTACATATGGTCTGCAAAATTTCTTTTTCTTTTCTCCTTATTGGGGGAGGTAACTTTTTAAAACTATAAAAGAAAAAAAACACTTCCACTTAATAAAAAAAGTACTAAATTGAATTTAGTTTATATTGTTTGTCGATTCAAGTTTGTAAATATCTCAAATCGGGAATACTTTGCCTCAAAGCTTGAAAAACTAAATAAGAGCAGATGATGACTCACAGTGAATAAAATCTCCCAAAACAAATACCACCATTACATAAAGTCATTGATTTTATTCACACTTCAATAAATGATTCTAAATAAAATTACCACCTTATGTAAACAATTTAGCAGACGTATTGCATGACCAAAAAGACACAGAGTAGGCAAAAATAAAGCAGAGATTTAAGCCATTAGAGAAGTCACTTTACATCAACAAATAGAGTAAATAAATGCAGTAAGATATAAACAGCAAACAAAAGACATTGCAGCCACATTATGAGATTGTAAAATACCTGATTCAATAATGACAAAGGGGAAACTGTTGAAAATCAAGGATCAAACATGGAAACAACACTCAAATGTAGACTTGACCCATCGCTCCAAGTCCTTAAGGCATCAAGAAACAGCAGAACTCAGATCAGGATCAGGAGATAATGACTGTCCATTTCAGTATATAGTCTCAGACTTTGAAAACATGTTCAGTGAATTCGCTAACTGCACGAGTTCCCTCAGTTTATCTGATGAACAAGTTCCTAGCTCTCAGGGTCTGGAGCTCTGGGAACCTACCCACCCACACATAAATTGGGAAGGCTTCCTTGGCCCTTCCAAACTCCAATTTTTCATTGAAGCCAATAGGTCCTTTACCTGAGACAGAAGGACATTTTGTTAAGCCAGGAAACTCAAAGCTGTTTGAGTCTTTTCTTTTCCTTCAGCAATAGGGAGACATTAAGGTGTATTTCCTGTGTTGTTCCACTTTTCCCAGGCTCTAATTGTTCCTTTCCTTTAGAGGAACTTCAGCTTGTATCTCTCCCAGTTTCTTTCTTTCTTTTTTAGTGTTTGAATTTTTATTTCTTTATTATTATTCTTATTATTTATTACAATTTCTTCACTTTGTATCCCGGCTGTGGCACCCTCCCTCGCCTCTGCCCAATCCCACCCTCGGTCCCTCTTCTCTCTCTATGCCCCTCCCCTGCTCCACTGATAAGGGAGGTCCTCCTTTCCTTCTGTCTGATCCTCACCTATCAGGTCTCATCAGGACTGGCTGCATTGTCTTCCTCTGTGGCTTGACAAGGCTGCACCCCAAAGGAGGTGGTGATCAGAGAGCCTGCCACTGAGTTCATGCCAGAGACAGCCCCTCTTCCCCTTACTAGGGAACCCACTTGGAGACTGAGTCTATGTGAGACTATGGGCTACATCTTAGCAGGGGTTTTAGGTCCTCTCCATGCATGGTCTTTTATTTCAGTCTCTGCACTGCCCCCAGGGCCCAGTGTTTTTTTTTGTTTTTTGTCTTCTTTTGGAGCTCCTGTCCCCTCCAGGTCTTTCTCTCTCCCCTTTCTTTTATAAAATGCCATGCATTATGCCCAAAGTTTGGCTATGAGTATCAGCATCTGCTTTGATACCTCGATCAGTAGAGTCTTTCAGAGGTTTCTGTCCTGTTCCCTGTATTCTCCTACTTCTGATGTCTACCCTGTTTGCCCTTCTGAATGAGGATTGAGCATAGGGTCAATCATCTTGGGTCTTGTTTGTTGTTTAGTTTCTTTAGGAGTATAGATTTTAGTATATTTATCCTATATCATATGGCTAATATCCGCTTATAAGTGAATATATAGGATCTTTTCTAGGTCCCACCATTTGCCTGCAAATTTCATGATTTCCTTGTTTTAAATTGCTGAGTTTTATTCCATTGTGTAAATGTACCACAATTTCTATACCCATTCCTCAGCTGAGGGACATCTAGGTTGTTTGCAGACTCTGGTTATTACAAATAAAGGTAATATGAACATAGTTGAGCAAATGTCCTTACTGAATGGTGGGGCATCTTTTGGATATATGCCCAGGGGTGGTATAGCTGGATCTTGAGGTAGCACTATTCCTAATTTTCTGATAAAGCATGGAATTGATTTCCCCTATTAGGGTACTAGGGAAAGGGCATAGGGGGAAAAGAGGGAAGGTAGTTGGGACTAGGAGGAGACAGGGAGAGCCTACAAATGGATAAATTAATTAAATAAATAAAAAAAGAAAGCAGGCTTGGAGTCCTCCAAGAGTGGAGGAGAGGCGAGCATCCATGAAAAGCATCTGGAGGCTCCAG
>JAQQSO010002848.1:0-14037 GCA_028658305.1 Pachyuromys duprasi
AGCAATATTTGCAATTTCTACATAGTTGTTAATACTTCCTTTTGGTATTTTGCTGCCCCCAATGACTCATTTTTTGCCTGTTCCTCCGGATTGTCTACATTTATTTATACCCCTATATTTCTGGCTCATAAAGAGTTTTGTGTGTTGGTCAAGGTTCTCCCTCGCCTCACTATTCATTCAGCTAATGATTTTCTTACTTTTTGGGAACAAAAGGATTCATCTATACATAGATTCAAAAGAGAGCCCATAACTGCTATAACACTCAGTGTACTGTTGGGCCTTGGAGCTGCGGGTACGGGGACCGGAATTGCCTCCCTAGTCACCTCTGGACAACGCTTCAATAAGTTAGCCAGAATTGTTGTTGTAGACATAACAGACCTAAAGGAAGGCATTAAAGGCCTAACAGACTCCCTAACCTCCCTTTCAGAGGTGGTTTTACAAAATAGAAGAGGCCTTGACCTCGTCTTTCTCAAAGAAGGAGGTCTTTGTGCAGCATTAAAGGAAGAATGCTGTTTCTATACAGATAAGACCGGACTAGTCAGAGACAGCATAAAAAGGATAGAAGAAAACCTTAAAAAGCGACAGTTAGAAAGACAAAAGAGCGAGGCATGGTATCAAAATTGGTTTTCTATGTCTCCATGGCTAACCACTCTACTTGCCAGTCTGCTGGGACCTTTTGTGGGTATCCTTTTACTTCTCTCCTTTGGCCTCTGGGCCTTTAATCAGCTAACAAGCTTTGTTAAGAGTCAGGTGGATGCTGCAATCAAGCTGGTGAGAGTCCACTACCATCGCCTCGCCACAAAAGAAGAGTCCACCATTGACCTGACAAAGGACCAGAACGACCCCACATCTCAACCCTTAGACTTCACCTCCCTGCAAAAATCAACCTGGGAGTGGAAATTTTTGTCCCACCCCTCCAAATAATTACTCAGGTCTCCATGACCCCTCATATACTATTTGGCTACTAAACATTCCTTCCAGGATCCTTGTGGAGCCTTGATGGTCTTATTGAGAGCAAAATGCGTTACATTTCCACAAAGTGAGTGGTCTGGTAAGTCAGAGACAGAACGGGTGGATAAGTCTCGGCCCGCCTAAGACAGGACCACCTCGCCAGGAGGAGGCCGATCCAATGACAGGTAAGGGTCCAGCACTGCCCTTCTAACAGGCTCAGACCCCGTTTGTGTCCCTTGTATTGAGGTCAATCTAATGGCCTTGTAATATGAGTGATAACGCTTGACCTACTCTGGGGAACGCTTGCCTCTCTGGCGATGCTTTGCTCCTTTGGATCCAAAATTCAAAAATATTGCTATTAAACAAAAACAATTGGCTACCAAAATGAGTTCTTTGGGACAGCATCAGAGGTTTGTGGAAACCTCCCTACTCTTATTCTTATATACAGAAAAGGGGGATATATTAGGAACTGGCCCTGAGAAACTTGTGACTTTTCCCCACCCTGCTGCACCTGGCTCCCACCCTGCTGCACCTGACTGATCAACATCCTGCTTGGGAGATGCAAAGATGTGAGAACTATACCATGACATTTTAGGAGTAACCATTGTCATGACCACAGAATGTTCCAGGCCCTGTGCCGAGAAGATTTTGTAACTTTCCACCCTCACTCACCTGCCTACCCCAACCCATATCTAAAACCAGCTTTAAAAAACCTGCTTCTGCTCAATAAAATTTGGCTCTTGACAAGTGTACATTTGCTTGAGCGCCTTCCTACTCTCGCCCATCTCTTTCAGGTCTTGGTCCTCCTTGCTCCCACAAATAACTAGATCCCGCGGGTTGGGACAAGTATGAGCAGCACGTGATCTGGGCATGATCAGCACGTAATCCAAGCATAATCAGCACATGAAAAGGGCATGATCAGCACATGATCTAGGTGTGATCAGCATGTGATCTGAGCATGAAATGAACACCATAAGCTCGTGATCTGAGCGTGATCAGCATGTGATCTGAACATGATCTAAGCATGATCAGCACGTGATTGAGGGTGATCAGAATGTGATCTGGGTGTGATCCGCACGTGATCTGAGCGTGATCAGCACATCATCTGAGCATCATCTGAGCATGGTGAGGCTGTGATCTGAGCATAATCAGCATGTGATCTGAGTGTGATCTGAGCATGATCAGCACATGATCTGGGTGTGATCCGCACGTGATCTGAGCGTGATCAAAACGTGATCTGAGCATGATCTGAGCATGATGAGCATGTGATCTGAGCGTAATCAGCATGTGATCTGAGCGTGATCTGAGCATGATCAGCACGTGATCTGAGTGTGATCAGCACGTGATCTGAGCCTGATCTGCACGTGAAATGAATGAGATGAGCACGTGATCTGAGGGTGATCTGAGCATGATCTGAGCATGATCAGCACGTGATCTGGGCGTGATCAGCAGGTGATCTGAGCCTGATCTGCACGTGAAATGAATGAGATGAGCATGTGATCTGAGGGTGATCTGAGCATGATCAGCACGAGATCTGAGGGTGATCAGAACGGGATCTGGGCGTGAGCAGCACATGATCTGCCCGTGATCAACAGGTGATCTGAGAATGATCTGAGCTTGATGAGCACGTGATCTGAGCGTAATAGCATGTGATCTATGCATAATCTGAGTATGATCAGTACGTGATCTGAGCATAATCTGAGCATCATCAGCACGTGATCTGGGTGTGATCAGCACGTGATCTGAGTCTGACCTGCACGAGAAATGAACGTGATGAGCACATGATCTGAGCTTGATCTGCACATGATCTGAGCATGAACACCACATGATCTGAGAGTGAACAGCACATGATCTGAGCATGATAAGCACGTGATCTGAGCGTAATAGCATGTGATCTAAGCATAATCTGAGTATGATCAGCACGTGATCTGGGCGTGATCAGCACGTGATCTGAGTCTGACCTGCACGTGAAATGAACGTGATGAGCACATGATCTGAGTTTGATCTGCACGTGATCGGAGCATGATCTGAACAGGATCTGCACATGATCTGAGCATGATCTGGGCATGGTCATCATGTTATCTGTCCGTGATCAGCAGGTGATCTGAGCGTGATCTGAACATAATCTGAGCATGATCTGAGCATGATCAGCACGAGATCTGGGCGACATCAGCACGTGATCTGAGCGTGATCAGATCATGATCTGAGCATGATCAGCAGGTGATCTGGGCGTGATCTCCACGTGATCCGAGCATGATCAGCATGTGATCTGGGCATGATCAGCACGTGATCTTTCATGATCATAATGTGATCGTAGCATGATCAGCATGTGATCTGAGTATGAACTGAGCATCATCAGCACGTGATCTGGGCGTGATCAGCACGTGATCTGAGCTTGATCAGCATGTGATCTGGGCGTAATGGGCACGTGATCTGAGCGTGATCAGCATGTGATCTGAGAGTGATCAGCACATGAGAAGAGCATGATCTGAGCATGATCATAACGTGATCTGGGCATTATCAGCACGTGATTTGAGAATGATCAGCAAGTGATCTGAGTGTGATCAACTCGTGATCTGAGCATAATCATCACATGATCTGAGCATGATCTGAACATGATCACCACGTGATGTGAGTGTGATCAGTACGTGATGTGGGCGAGATCCGCATGTGATCTGAGCGTGATCAGCAGGTGATCTGAGCATGATCTGCACATGATCACCACGTGATATGAGGGTAATCAACACGTGATTTGGGCGTGATCAGCGCGTGATCAGGCTTGATCAGCACGTGATCTTAGCATGATCAGCATGTGATCTGAGCATAATCTGAGGATCATCAGCTCGTGATCTGGGCATGATCAGCAGGTGATCTGAGCATGATCTGAGCATGATGAGCATGTGATCTGAGCATGAACAGCATGTCATCTGAGCATGATCTGAGCATGATCAGCACGTGATCTGAGGGTGATCAGCACGTGATCTGGGCGTGATCACACGTGATCTGAGCGTGATCAGCACGTGATCTGAGCATAAGCTGACCGTGATCAGCACGTGATCTTAGGGTGATCAGCACGTGATCTGGGCGTGAACAGCACATGATCTGAGTGTGATCAGCACTTGGTCTAGTCATGATCTGAGCATGATGAGCACGTAATCTGAGCATGATCAGCAGGTGATCTGAGCATGATCTGAGCATGATCAGCATGTGATCTGGGTGTGTTCCGCACATGATCTGAGCGTGATTAGCACGTGATATGAGCATTATCTGAGCATGATCAGCATGTGATTGAGGGTGATCAGAACGTGATCTGGACATGATCCGCACTTGATCTGAGCGTGATCTGAGCATGATCAGCACGTGATCTGGGTGTGATCAGCATGAGATCTGAGCCTTATCTGCACGTGAAATGAACGTGATCAGCAGTGATCTGAGCGATATCTGCACGTGATGAGCATGATCTGAACAGGATCTGCATGTGATCTGGGTGTGATCTGCACGTGATCTGAGTGTGATCAGCACGTGATAAAGCGTGATCAGCAGGTGATCGGAGTGTGATCAGAACGTGATCTGTTCATGATCTGAGCATGATCAGCATGTTATCTGGGCGTGATCAGAACGTGATCTGAGCATGATCTGAGCATGATCAGCACGGGATCTGAGGGTGAACTGAACGTGATCTGGGCATGAACAGCACATGATCTGTGCGTGATCAGCAGGTGATCTGAGTATGATCTGAGCATGATCAGCACGTGATCTCAGCGTGATCAGCACGTGATCTGAGCCTAATCTGCACGTGAAATGAACGTGATCAGCACGTGATCTGAGCATGATCTACACGTGATCTGAGCATGATCTGAACAGGATCTCCATGTGATCTGGGCGTGATCTGCATGTGATCTGAGCGTGATCAGCACGTGATCTGGGCGAAATCAGCAGGTGATCGGAGTGTGATCAGCACGAGATTTGGGCTTGATCATGCTCAGATCATGATTAGCAGGTGATCTGAGCATGATCTGAGCATGATCAGCATGTGATCTTAGCGTGATCACCACGTGATCTGAGGATGATCAGCATGTGATCTGCAGTGGTCAGCATGTGATCTTAGCATGATCAGCATGTGATCTGAGCATTATCTGAGCATCATAAGCTCATGATCTGAGCATGATCAACATGTAATCTGAGCGTGATCAGCACTTGGCCTAATCATGATCTGAGCATGATGAGCACTTAATCTGATCATGATCAGCAGGTGATCTGAGCATGATCTGAGCATGTTCGGCATGTGATCTGGGTGTGATCAGCACATAATCTGGACATGATCAGCACATGATCTGGGCTTGATCAGCACGTGATATGAGCATGATCTGAGCATCATCAGCTTGTGTTCTGAACGTGATTAGCATGTGATCTGGTCATGATCTGGGCTTGATTACCACGTGATCCAAGTAGGATAAGCACGTGATTTGTGTGTGATCAGCATGTGATCAGACTTGATCAGCACGTGATCTTAGCATGATCGGCATGTGATCTGAGCATGATCTGAGCATCATCAGATCATGATCTGGGTGTGATCAGCAGGTGATCCGAATATGATCTGAGCTTGATGACCACGTGATCTGAGCGTGATCAGCATGTCATCTGAGCATGATCTGAGCATGTTCAGCATGTGATCTGAGGGTGATCAGCACGTGATCTGGGCGTGATCCGCACGTAATCTGAGCATGATCAGCAGGTGAACTGAGCATGATCTGAGCATGATCAGCACGGGATCTCAGGGTAATCATCACGTGATCTAGGCGTGATCAGCACGTGATCCGAGCATGATCATAGCATGATCAGCATGTGATCTGAGCATGATCTGAGCATCATAAGCTCGTGATCTGAGCATGATCAGCACGTGATCTGAGGGTGATCAGAATTTGATCTGGGCGTGAGCAGCACATGATCTGAGCGTGATCAGCAGGTGATATGAGCATTATCTGAGCATGATGAGCATGAGATCTGAGTGTAATCAGCATGTGATATGAGCGTATTCTGATCATGATCAGCACGTGATGTGAGTGGGATCAGCACGTGATCTGGGCTTGATCATGCTGAGCATGATGAACACATAATCTGATCATGATCAGCACGTGATCTGAGCATGATCTGAGCATGATCACCACGTGATCAGAGGATGATCAGCATGTGATCTGCGGTGGTCAGCACGTTATCTTAGCATTATCAGCATGTGATCTGAGCATGATCTGAGCATGATCTACGCATGATCAGCATGTTATCTGGGCTTGATTAGCACATGATCTGAGTGTGATCTGCACGTGATCTGAACGTGATCAGCATGTGATCTGAGCATGATCTGAGCATCAGAAGCTCTGGATCTGAGTGTGATCACCATGTGATCTGAGTATGATCATCACGTGATCTGAGTCTGATCAGCACGTGATCTGAGCATGATCTGACCATGATCAGCACGTGATGTGAATGTGATCAGCACGTGATCTGTGCGTAATCAGCACATATCTAAGCGTGATCAGCAGATGATCTGAGCAGGATCTGATCATGAGAAGCACATGATCTGAGCGTGATCTGAGCATGATCAGCACGTGATCTGTGCGTGATCTGCACATGATGAGGGGTGATGAGCACGTTATCTGAGCATTACTAGCCTGTGATCTGAGCATGATCTGAGCATGATCAGCACGTGATGTAATCATGATCTGAGCATGATCACCACGTGATGTTGTCATGATCAGCACGTGATCTGAATGTGATCATCAAGTGTTCTGAGCATGATCTGAGCATGATCAGCACGTGATGTGAGCGAGATCAGCATGTGATCCCAGGCTGATCAGCCAGAGATCTGGCCGTGATCAGCATGTGATCTAGCGTGATCAGCACGTGAACTTAGCATGATCAGCTTGTGATCTGAGCATGATATGAGCATCATCAGCTCAAGATCGAGGCGTGTTCAGCAGGTGATCTGAGCATGATCTGAGTATGATGAGCATGTGATCTGAGCGTGATTAGCATGTGATCTGAGCATGATCTGAGCATGATCAGCACGTGATCTGAGCATGATCAGCACGTGATCTAAGCATGATCAGCTCGTGATCCGGGCGTGATCCGCACGTGATCTGAGCATGATCAGCAAGTGATCTGAGCATGATCTGAGCATGATCAGCATGTGATATGAGCGACAACAGCATGTGATCCAAGCCTGATCAGTGCAAGATCTGGGCGTGATCATCACGTGATCTGGCGTGATCAGCACGTGATCTGGCGTAATCAGCACGTGACCTTAGCATGATCAGCATGTGATCTGAGCATGATATGAGCATCATCAGCTCGTGACTTGGTGTGTTCATCAGGTGATCTGAGCATGATTGCATGTGATATGGACATGATCAGCACATGATCTGGGCGTGATCAGCACGTGGATCTGAGCGTGATCTGCACGTGATCTGAGCATTACCAGCATGTGATATGAGCATGATCTGACCATGATCAGCACGTGATCTTGACGTGATCAGCACGTGTACCGAGCATGATCTGCATGTGTCTGAGCGTGATCAGCACGTGATCTGAATGTGATCATCACGTTATCTGAGCATGATCTGAGCATGATCAGCGCGTGATATGAGCGACAACAGCATGTGACCCAAGCCTGATCAGCGCGAGATCTGGGTGTGATCAGCGTGAGATCTGGCGTAATCAACACGTGACCTTAGCATGATCAGCATGTGATCTGAGCATGATATGAGCATCATCAGCTCGTGACCTGGTGTGTTCATCAGGTGATCTGAGCATGATTGCATGTGATATGGGCATGATCAGCACATGATCTGGGCGTGATCATCACGTGATCTGAGCATGATCAGCAGGTGATCTGATCGTGATCTTAGCATGATCAGCTTGTGATCTGGGTGTGATCGGAAAGTGATCTGGGTGTGATCAGCATGTGATCTGAGCTTGATCAGCCCGTAATCTGAGCATGATCTGTGCATTATCAGAACCTAATTTTAGCATGATCTGAGCATGATCAGCACGTGATCTGAGGGTGATCAGCACGTGCTATGAGCATGATCTGAGCATGATCTGCAAGTGATCAGGTAGGGATCATCACGTGATCTGAGCATGATCTGAGTATGATCACCACGTGATCTGGGCGTGATCAGCACGTGATCCAAGCATGATCTAAGCATGATCAGCACGTGATCAGAAGGTGATCAGAACGTGATCTGGGCATGAGCAGCACATCTGAGCATGATCAGCAGGTGATCTGAGCATGATCTGAGCATGATCAGCCAGTGAACTGAGCATGAACTGAGCATGATCAGCATGTGATCTGGGCGTGATCCGCATGTGATCTGAGCATGATCTGAACAGGATCTGCATGTGTTCTGGGCGTGATCTGCACATAATCTCAGCATGATCAGCAGGTGATCTGATCGTGATCATAGCAAGATCAGCGTGTGATCTGGGTGTGATTGGCAAGTGCTCTGGGCGTGGTCAGCATGTGATTGTGTAGTGATCAGCACGTGATCCGAGCATGATTGCATGTGATCTGGGCATGATCAGCACGTGATCTGAGCATGATCAGCAGGTGATCTGATCGTGATCTTAGCATGATCAGCTTGTGATCTGGCTGTGATCGGCAAGTGATCTGGGTGTGGTCAGCATGTGATCTGAGCGTGACCAGTAGGTGATCTGACCGTGATCTTAGCATGATCAGCATGTGATCGCGCGTGATCAGCACGTGATCTGAGGGTGAACAGCACGTGATCTGAGTGTGATCAGCCCGTAATCTGAGCATGATCTCTGCATTATCATCACGTAATCTAAGCATGATCTGAGCATGATCAGTACGTGATCTGAAGGTGATCATCACAAGATCTGAGCATAATTTGAGCATGATCAGCACATGATCTGAGCATGATCAGCACGAGATCTGAGCATGATCTGAGCATGATCAGCATGTGATCTGAGGGTGATCAGCACATCATCTGTGCGTGATAAGACATGATATGAGCGTGATCAGCATGTGTTCTGAGCATGATCTGAGCATGAACTGCATGTGATCACATCGTGATCATCACGTGATATGAGCATGATCTGAGAATGATCAGCACGTGTTCTGGGCGTGATCAGCACCTGATCCAAGCATGATCAGCACGTGATCTGAACATGATCAGATTGTGATCTGGCCGTGATCAGCATTTGATCTGAGCGTGGTCAGCACGTGATCTAAGCATGATCTATGCATGATCAGCATGTGATAAGAGGGTGATCAGAATGTGATCTGTGTGTGAGCAGCACATGAACTGAGCATGATCAGCAGGTGATCTGAGCATGATCTGAACATGAAGAGCATGTGGTCTGAGCGTAATCAGCATGTGATCTGAGCATGATCTGAGCATGATCAGCCAGTGAACTGAGCATGAACTGAGCATGATCAGCACGTGATCTGGATGTAATCCACATGTGATCTGAGCAGGATCTGAACAGGATCTGCATGTGTTCTGGGCATGATCTGCACGTGATCTGAGCATGATCAGCACAGATCTCCCCGAGATCAGCAGGTGATTGGAGCATGATCAGCTCGTGATCTGAGCATGATCTGAGCCTAATCAGCATGATATCTGGGCGTGATAAGCATGTGATCTGAGCATGATCTAAGCATGATCAGCACGTGATCTGGGCATCATCAGCACGTGAGTTGAGCGTGATCAGATAGTATTCTGAAATTGATCTGAACAGGATCTACATGTGTTCTGGGTGTGATCTGCACCTAATCTGAGCATGATTAGCACGGATCTCGGCGATTTCAGCAGGTGATCTGAGCATGATCTGAGCATGATCAGCACGTGATCTGGGCATCATCAGCACGTGATCTGAGCGTGATCCGATCGTGATCTGAGCATGATCTGAGCATGATCAGCATGTGATCTGGGCGTGATCAGCACATGATCTGAGCGAGATCTGCACGTGATCTGAGCATGATCTGTGCATGATCACCACTTGATCTGGGCATGATCTGCACGTGATCTGAGCGTGATCAGAGCATGATCAGCACGTGATCTGTGCATGATCTGTGCATGATCAGCATGAGATCTTGGCATGATCAGCACGTGATCTGAGCGTGAACTGTACGTGATCTGAGCATGACCTGAACAGGATCTGCATTTGATCTGGGCGTGATCAGCACGTGATCGGAGCGTGATCTGCAGCTTATCTGAGCATGATCTGAACATGATCAGCATGTAATCTGAGGGTGATCAGCAGGTGATCTGATCGAGATCTGCTTGTGATCTGAGCATGATCTGAGCATGATCAGCACATGATCTGGGCATCATCAGCACATGATCTGAGCGTGATCAGATCGAGATCTGAACATGATCTGAGCATGATCAGTACCTGATCTCGGCATGATCAGCACGTGATGTGGCGTGATCAGCATGTGATCTGAGGGTTCTAGAACGTAATTTGAGCATGATCTGAGCATGATAAGCATGTGATCTTGGCGTGATCAGCATGTGATCCAAGAATGATGTGCATGTGATCTGAGCATGATCAGCACGTGATCTGAAGGTGATCATCACATGATATGAGCATGATCTGAGCATGATCAGCACATGATGTGAGCGAGATCAGCACGTGATCCAAGCCTGCCAAGCCCTATATTGGTGCGTGATCAGCACGTGGTCTGGTGTGATCAGCACGTGAACTTAGCATGATCAGCATGTGATCTGAGCATGATCTGAGCATCATCAGCTTGATCTGGGTGTGTTCAGCAGGTGATCTGAGCATGATATGAGTATGATGAGCACGTGATCTGAGCGTGATCAGAATGTGATCTGAGCATGATCTGAGCATGATCAGGACATGATCGGAGCATGATCAGCACGGGATCGGAGCGTGATGAGCACATGATGAGGGGTGATTAGCACGTTATCTGAGCATTACCAGCATGTGATCTGAGCATGATCTGAGCATGAACAGCATGTGATCGTGGCATGATCAGCATGTGATCTGAGCATGATCTGAGCATCATCAGCTCGTGATCTGGGCGTGATAGGCATGTGATCTAGGAGCGATCAGCACGTGATCTGAGCACGATCAGCATGTGATCTGAGCATGAGCGGAGCATGATCAGCATGGGATCTGGGCATGATGAGCATGTGATGAGGGGTGATTAGCCCGTTATCTGAGCATTACCAGCACGTGAACTGAGCATGATCTGAGCATGATCAGCACGTGATATGAGCGTGATCAGCCCGTGATCCAAGCAATAACTGAGCATGATTAGTAGGTGATCTGAGTATTATCAGCATGAGATCTGAGCATGATCTGAGCATGATGAGCATGTAATCTGGGCGTGATCAGCAAGTGATCTGAGCGTGATCAGCACGTGAATTGAGTGTGATCAGCAGGTGATCTGCGAATGATCTGAGCATGATTAGCACGTGATCTGAGTGTTATCAGCACGATATCTGAGCATGATCTGAGCATGATCAGCATGTGATCTGGGCATGATCAGCACGTAATCTGAGCGTGATATGCATGTGTTCTGAGCATGATCAGCACGAGATCAGGGCTTGATCAGCACATGATCTGAGTGTGATCAGCAAGTGATCTGAGCATGATCTGAGCATGATCAGCACGAGATCTGTGCATGATTAGCATGTTATGTGAGTGTGATCATCACGTGTCCTGAGCATGATCTGAGCATGATCAGCATGTGATCTGAGGATGATCTCAGCATGATCAGCATGTAATCTCAGGGTGATCAGCAACTGTTCTGGGCGTGACCAGCACATGATCTGACAGGAATCAGCGTGTGATCTGAGCATGATCTGAGCATTATGAGCACGTGATCTGAGCATGATCAGCACGTGATCTGGGCATGATAAGCACGTGATCTGAGTGTGATCAGCAAGTGATCTGAGCATGATCTGAGCATGATCAGCACGTGATTTGAGCATGAACAGCACGAGATCTGTGCATGATTAGCATGTTATGTGAGTGTGATCATCACGTGTCCTGAGCATGATCTGAGCATGATCAGCACGTGATCTGAGGATGATCACCTCGTGATTTGGGCTTGAACAACACGTGATCTGAGCATGATAAGCACGTCATCTGAGAATGATCTTAGCATGATTAGCATGTGATCTGGGCATGATCAGCACATGATCTGAGCATGATCTTAGCATGATCAGCATGTGATCTGTACATGATCAGCATATGATCTGACCGTGATCTGCACGTGATCTGAGCATGATCTGAGTAGGATCTGCGTGTGATCTGGTCGTGATCTGCTCGAGATCTGAGCGTGATCAGCACGTGATCTGGGCGCGATCAGCACGTGAAATGTCTTGATCAGCATGTGCTCTGAGCTTGATCAGCACATGATCTGAGCATGATCTGAGCATGATCAGCATGTGATCTGGACGAGGTCAGCACGTGATCAGGCCATTATCAGCACATGATCTGAGCGTGATCAGCAAGTGATCTGAGCGTGATCTCAGCAAGATCAGCTTGCGATCTGAGCATTATCAGCATGTAATCTGGGCGAGAACAGCCTATAATCTGGGCTTAAACTGCACGTGATCTGAGCATTATCAGCACGTGATCTGAGGGTGATCAGCACGTGATCTGGGCGTGATTAGCATGTGATCTAAGCGTGATCAGCACATGATCTGAGCGTGATCAGCACGTGATCTGGGCATTATTAGCATGTTATCTGAGCGTGATCAGCTCGTGATCTGAGCATTATCTGAGCATGATCAGCACAAGATCTGTGCGTGATTAGCATGTTATCTGAGCATGATCAGCAAGTGATCTGAGCATGATCTGAGCATGATCAGCACGTGATCTGAGGGTGATCAACTCGTGATTTGGACTTGATCACCACGTGATCTGAGCATGATCAGCACGTGATCTGAGCATGGTATTGGCATGATCAGCACGTGATCTGGGTGTGATCAGCTTGTTATCTGGGCTTGATCAGTACGTGACCTGAGCGTGATCAGCACGAGATCGGAGCATGATCTTAGCATTATTAGCACATGTTCTGGGCGTGATCAGCATGTGATGTGGCGTGATCAGCACGTGATCTGAGTGTGATCAGCACATGATATGAGCATGATCTGAGTATGATCAGCATGTGATCTGGTCAAGGTCAGCAAGTGATCGGGGCATTATCAGCACATGATCTGAGCGTGATCAGCAAGTGATCTGAGCATGATCTGAGTATAATCAGCACGTGATCTGAGTGTGATCAGAATGTGATCAGGGTGTGTTCAGGTTGTGATCTGAGCATGATCAGCATGTGATCTGGGCATGATCTGCACGTGATCTGGGCGTGATCGGCATGTCATCTTAGCATGATCAGCAGTGGTCTGAGCATTTCTGAGCATGATGATCACATGATATGAACGTGATCTGCACGTGATGTGGTGTGATCAACACATTATCTGAGCATTACCAGCACGTGATCTGAGTATGATCTGAGCATGATCAGCACTTGATTGGGTAGTGATCAGCATGTGATATGAGCATGATCTGATCATGATCAGCATGTAATCTGAGGGTGATCAGCATCTGATCTGGGCATGATAAGCACGTGATCTGAGCGTGATCAGGATGTGATCTACGCATGATCAGCACGTGATCTGAGCTTGATCAGCACGAGATCTGAGCTTGATCAGCACGTGATTTGGGCAGTATCAGCACATGATCTAGGCGTGATCAGCACTTGATCTGAGCATGATCTCAGCATGATCAGCACGTGATCTGGGCACGATCAGCATGTGATCTGGGTGTGATCAGCACGTGATCTGAGTGTGGCCAGCACGTGATCTGAGCATGATCTGAGCATGACGAGCATGTGATCTGATCGTGATCAGCACATGATCTGAGCATGATCTGAGCATAATCAGCACGTGATCTGAGGATGATCAGAACGTGATCAAGGTGTGTTCAGCATGTGATCTGTGCTTGATCAGCAGGTGATCTGAGCTTGATCAGCACATGATCTGAGCATGATCTAAGAATGATCAGCTCGTGATCTGAGGGTGATCA
>JAQQSO010002849.1:0-14036 GCA_028658305.1 Pachyuromys duprasi
ATTGGACTGAAGTTTTCCTTCTAGTACCTTCTGTAGGGCTGGGTTGTTGTGTAGGTATTGCAATGTGGAAGAATCTCAAGCACTTATTTTCTTGAGCTTTGTCTTTAACAGAGAAGAGTGGGGAGGCTTCCCCAGGAAGCCTCACATTCTTTTCTGATGCTGAGATCATCGATCCTTCAAGTTTAGTTTGGAGTGAGTCCAGCTTGAGTGATGTTACTAGCTAGTCCTTTAACTGGGACTTGTTTTGTGTTTTTAAAGCGTGTGACTTTCATTCATTGAGTTCTGTTAAGTGCCAGGCTCACTTCCAAGGGGCATGGGCAGTTCTTCTTCTGAGTCCTGTAGGAAGCCAATGCATTGAGATGCGAGGAGGCCACACATTTTGCTCAAGGCCACCTAGTTTTTTTTTTAATAATACAATTTTTTTATTTATTAAAATTTATTCATTTTGTATTCCAGCTGTAGCCTCCACCCTCATCCTCTCCCAATCCCATCCTCCCTCTCTCCCATGCCCCTCCCCAGTCCCCTGATAGGGGAGGTCCTCCTCCTCTTCCATCTGACCCTAGTCTCATCAGGACTGTCTTTCATAGTCTTCCTCTGAAGGCCACCTAGCTTTAAGCTGTGTCTTCTCTGCTCTCTTCATTCTAAAGAAAGGGAGATGCTGAAAGCCAGGTTCAGAGGTGTCTAGTTTTGCGCTATTACCAGTTGTTTGTAAAACAAGTTAAAAGCCTAATTTAGGGAAGCCTTATATACTGGATTGTCTGTCCATGGCTGGATGGCTCAGGAGACCATGAATTTTAGTCCATCCATGCACCTCCCCTGTGAGCACGTGGATTTTTCTAGGAACAAGATGATGTTTTTGGTTCACTTTACCTACCCTACTTTGTGGGCCATTTTGTTACCTGCTGATGAGGATAAGTTTGTTTCTTTAGTTCCTGTCCTGTCCTGTTAAGGGATGTCATAGTTAGGGTCTTAACTGCTGTGAAGACACCGTGACCAAGGAAACTCGTATAAAGGAAAGGTTCAATTGGAGCTGGTTATAGTTTTAGAACATTAGTCCATTACCATCATGGCGGGAAACATGGCAGCATGCAGGCAGACACGGTGCTGGAGGAGGAGCTGAGAGTTCTCCATCTTGATCTTCAGGTGTCAGATGTAAATGCCACACTAGGTGTAGTTTGAGTATCTGACACCTCAAAGCCTGACTCCACAGTGACACACTTCCTCCCACAAGACCACACCTACCCTAACAAAGGCCACACCTTCTCATAGTGACACTTCCCATGGCCAAGTATTTACACACACGAGTCTTTGGTGGTGGGTCTACTGCTATTCAAACCAGCACAAGGGGTTAGGAGAGTTTGTTGGTCATCAGACTAATGATCATTAGGACCAAGTGTTAGCCTAAAGGTTCTCCAATTTGAAATGGGAGCAAGTTTCATATCAAACAGTTTAAAATTGAACCACCACCTTGCTTTCTTCATAGGGGCAATAGGATGTGCTCCTGTCATCTCTCTGTTCTTCTCAACGTCTTTCATGGTATCTTTTCAAAATGATGTGAAAATTATAAATATCTTTAAAACCAAAAAACAAACAAACCGAAACAGAACAAAACACCATGGAATTGAGCAACTGAAGAATAAAGATTAAGAATCTTTATGGTGACCTTACTACAGATTAAAATAAAGCATGGTTACAACGCAGAATAAGAACATATCTGGATGAAAGGAAGAAAAAGGTGAATCATGTTAAATATTCGATAAAAGTCCCTAATAAAAATATAGAGTCAAATTGAATAAACTGAGTTGGTTAGGAGTTTATGTGTACATGCATGTGCTTCTGAACACGACATGTCTGTGTAGTAGAAACCACGCGAGTTTACACTCACATATTTCATGCCTCTTGTCTTGACACGTTTAGAACCATTTATTACTGGTACATGTTCAATAGTTTCATCTTGATACCCAAACAGGGACACAGACATAGCAGAATTGATCATCTCAGTGATTTGTAACTTGGACTTTATATCAAGCATGTTAAATTGTCAGGTCCCATGGGTACATAACTGCAAGTGGATAGCCAGTGCTTGCCCATCTGTCCTGTAGAATGCTCTTAATCACTCCATTTTCTTTCCTTTTGGTTTCTTTTCTTCCTTCCTTCCTTTTTTAAAATTATTATTATTATTATTATTATTATTTTGTCTTTTGAGACAGGTTTTGCTGTGTAGCCTTGGCTGTCCTGGACTTGCTTTGTAGGCCAGCTTGGCCTCGAACTTACAGAGATCTCCTGCCTCTACCCCCTGAGTGCTGGGATTTCAGTGTTCACCACCATGTCTGGCTACGTCATTGTATTTTTAAGTGTACGAAAACAGTAATTTATAATAGGCTTAACTTATGCCAGTTTGTTAATTAAACAAAGCAGAATTCTATTTAAAACACACCTGAGCATTCATCCAGTCATGAATTATCACAATTACCTGTTTGTTAAGTCAGGAGATGTGTTTAAATGTATTCTGTTTGAGCGTTTACTACCAAAGCCCTCTGGGATACTGGCTGTGAAGACGACGAGCCCCGGGAGTTTGTTTCAACTTAACAAGCTGTAGCCGAGACTTTAGAGAGCTGTGTTTTAATCAGTTTTATTGTCCTGCCCCTTTTCTTTTCTCGTTCCTTGTGCCACCCGCTGAGGCTAACATTTACTCATCTTTACTTCTGTCTTGGTCATACATACATACATACATACATACACGTGTGTGTGTGTGTGTGTATGTGCAGCTGTGTTGTTAAGTAGCTGCGATCATGTGTTCGGGGGAACGTGAAGTACGGTTTTATGGGAGAGCCTCTCCATTAAAAACAGAAAAACAGATTGAGTTGAGTGCTGGAGTAGATGGCATGACATGAACACATCTTGAGCCTTTGCAGTCCCTCATGAGGTTTGTCCTACTTGAAATCACATTGCATCTCCATTGATTTACAGCGCTTGTGACATATGAGAAATTCTGGAGTATATATTGAAAAACTGATGTCATTTTAGCCCCTCAGAGGCGACCACTAGTTGAACTGGAAAGATAGGAGTCAGGTGTCTAATTTACCAAATATTTTTTTTTCTGAATCTTCACTGATATATTTTTTTGTATTGTCTTTCAAAAAAATTTAGAAATCCCAGAAATGGCTTTATGCTTCAGCGTACATATTTATATAAATTTGATAGAGAAAGCAAGAAAACAGCCTGCACTTAATGCAGTCTTCACATCTGCACAATAAGTACTTTTGTAGGTCACATGTGTGACTGATGATTACTTATTTATTTCTGTTTGGGTGGTCCTTGGGGAGGGAGTACAGAGTGTGTTCCTCTGCTTTCTCGGGGATACCAGGTACATTCACATCTAAGGTTCTCTGCTTAGCGTGTGGATGGTGCTAGTTCATAGCCAGGTTCAAGCTTGGTTTTTGAGTCCGTACTTACGGAATTAACGTTTCCTCTTTCTTGATGTAACCTTTCTTGTCTTTTTGTCATGACAGACTTGGCTTACGTTCCAAGTGCAAAGCAAAAGGTTTTTTGTTTTTTGGTTTTTTTTCTGTTTTTTACTCCCTAGCCAGTACACATACATGTTTTATGAACGTTTGTGGTGGTAAATATCGTGTGCCTCATCCTCTCTGACAGTCTTGCTTTTCTTGCTACAGTGATAGCTGTCTTAGAGTTTCTGTTGCTGTGACGAGCTCTGTCTCTATCCCCACGGCTCAGCCATTACAGGCTAGGCTCACAGCCACAAATATTGATTTTTTGATATGTGTTAATCTCCTCACTAGTTACTTAAGTTGATGCTCAAAGAGTCTTTCAGATAATCCCAGAAGAGAGATACTGTGCTGTCTAGCTTTATGTCAACGGGAAACAGTCTACAATCATTTGAAACTGAGGAAATGCTTCCTTCCATAAGGTCAGGCCGTGGGGCCTAATCCTTGAGTAGGAAGACAGGCATGCAGGACATTTTCTTAGTGACTCTGGGTGGTGCCACACCTGGGCTAGCGGTCCTGGATGATATAAGAAAACAGGCTGAACAAGCCATGAAGAGAAGCAAATCAGGAAGTAACCCCTTCCACAGCCTCCAGGTTCCCGCATGTGTTGACTGCCTGCCTTGGTTTCCTTCAGTGACTTGAGATAGGCTGACCCTCTCTTCCCAAATTTGGGTTTGGTCATGGTGTTTTGTTACAGTCATAGTAACCATATCTAAAGTAGGAATTATAGTTTCTCTCATGCAAGTTTGGGGGTAGCGGTGGGGCTGAACTGGATGAGGCCAGCAGGAGGGCTAAAGGAGCCTTCTCCTGACTGTCTTCTTGTGGAAGCTGTGGTCAGCTCCTTGCTTGGATGTGGAGTTAACAAGGCTTTAACTTCCTTTTTTACAATTGCTAAGTGAATTGGTTAAGCCTACTGAATTCAGCCTGATGCTCTCTTCCCTTAACTTTTCCACCTTAAATAAACAAACACAATTTCAAAGTCTTCCTCCAAGGTGACCCTTCTAACTCAACTTTTCCTTGCCCTGATTAAGGTCTCCTTGAAGTCTCCCTGAAGCCCTGGTGTTTGAAAACTCCACTTCAGTGAATGAAACTTCCCATCTAGGAAGTGAACTAAAAGGGAAAACAACCCTAATTTAGAGTAAACTTTGTAGCATTGATGGTTACACAGACCCAGCTCATTTTGGCTGGTGTGTGGAAATCCTCAGTAATTCAATACTTATTATTTCAAGTCAATCAAGGTTCTAGTGATCTAATTACTAATGCACAGTGTCCCTGGGTACAGCACGTTTATGCTGCAGACTTCTGGAAGGGCCTCTGGTGCTTTATTTTTTAGACAGATTCCCCTTTAGAACTCTAAGCTGCTCCTGCTCCTTGTTACTATGATGAAGCAGGTGAAGTAGAGGTCATGAGAGTGTGGGACTGGGATGTTCTTTCGTTATAATGTATGGCCGCACTGTTAAAAGTTTAGGGTTTCACATCTATTTTCTAAATTATTATTATTATTTTGATTATTAGGACAGTGACAAGGAAAGTGAAACTTTTACAGAGAAACCCATACAATTTTGATATTGGTGACTATCTTAAGTGCATAGCATACATCAACTCACAGTCCCTGCCCCCCAGTGGATTGTAATTTTAAGTTTCTTTGTGGACTTCTGATTGATGTATCATCCTTGTTACCAGTGAGTTAGGACAAGGTCTTTGTGTAGTGGAAAGGGCAAATAAATACACACTTTGGCGAGGCGAGTCCAATGATGGATTTCATGCTTACAGAAATATGGAGATTTCTAATAAGAAGACATCATAGGGCCACCTTCCCCTCCCTTGTATTTTACATATGAAGAAATGCCTCTTGGTGTTGGGTCACAGTTTCCTCGTATCAGATGCAGGATTTAGGGGCTGAGTTAGCTTAAAAATGTAGTCTGATCAGCCAGTCAAAAACTATACAGTTAGATAACTGAATGAAATTAATTTCAGAGTCCTGCCAGTTAGTGGGTGAATTATTTAGCTTATTGTTAATCTGGAAGACAAATCATGTTGTGCAGATTAATAACTAATGTTAATTATGAAGTACTGAGACTGTCTCAAATAGCCATTTTACTCATAGTTGCTTAAAGATTGCTCCCAATTTCATTCTATTCTTGGAATCTGTCTTTGCTACTTGCTTGTCTGGGATGACTTAACCAGGAATCTCTGCGCTGACATCTTTCTTCCAATCACTCTGCTTTGCTGAAGTGAGACATCCACTAGAGTCTCTGTCTTATTTTTCCAGCTCTTTCTGCTGTGGCTTAGGAAATGTAACTTCCACAGATAGTTCCCTGGCTTTGTTTATCTCAATATCCTTAGAACAGTGCCTGTATTTAATCGACAAATTACTGAGCAAACTAGATTGTAGCGTACTTAAAGAAATGGTAGCCTTACAGTTTTAGTAGGGCTAAAGATGAGTGTCTTGAGACTGCTGTAATTGTTTTCCTTGGTTCAAGCAGACAGTGCTTAGTGATGGGATAATCTTATTTTGCAGTTTTGAGTGGCTAATACTTCAGCCGAAGAGCAGATACCTCTTCTATGAGCGAATGAACCCAAGGAGTCCTTAGATTTGTCAGCCACAGTGCCTGCAGGTTCTTCTCTGCTTTCGAGTTCCACTGTCCTTGGAAAGGATAGTGCCAAGGCTGGTGTGGGGTACTGTCTTGCCAGCTGGTGCTGTCGGTGCTGACTGTGGAAAGGCTGTGGGGAGGAGGAATTCAGGAGACACTGGTTCTGGGGTAGCAGTCACTTAGGAGTTGACAAAGGTTTCACTTTACTTTGAAGAGCAAAAATTAATTAAGAGACTCATTAAATCTACCTAATGAATTTTTTCTATTTAATGAAGTTATGAACTTATTAAGTCATAAAGATTTGCTAGCCTTGTTCATATTTTCACTGTGTTCCCTGCAGATGATGTACTCACTTCCCTAGCATGCCTCACAGACAACACTGCTCTCCAGTAGCTTGACATAGCTTCAGACTCTGGGTAATCGCAACTAGTGCGGCCACTGATAGGAGAGTTCTTAAGCACAAATGTCACTGCGTAGCATTTCTTGTTGCTCGGGTGTCAGAATGCCTGGTTAGAAATCCTGTCATTACAATGTGTGGGGCTTTGGGTTAATTGAAATCTCAGGATGTTGTCATGTTTCTGTGAAGACTGAATGTAAGAATGCATAGTAAGAGTGTAACGGTAAGAGTGCAGGCTGAGTTGCCACATGTTTTAGGATTATTGCTGTGGTGATTATTGTTTTATTTTTGGTAGCCCTGGTGCTCACACCCAGGGCCCGATTCATGAACTTGCGCTCTGCCACTGAATTGTAGCTACAGCCCCACTTGCTACTGTTATCAATACCGTTAGTGCTAGCCAACAGCCTCAATACATGCCTGCTCAACAGTACTACCACAGGTTAAAATGCATGAAAGGGAACTACATTAAAGGAAGATTGTAATCTTTCAAGTTTTGGGGCTTTCATGGTTTGAAAAAAGAACCTGTGCCTCATCAGCGGCAATATCTATCAGCTTTAGGATTCCATTGCACAAAGGTTGGGATTTATGAATGCCCAGGAAAGTCAAAGCTCCGATGTCTTGGTTGCATTTCAGTTTACTAGAAAAGAAAAGTGTTTTCCTTTACAGCATAGGAATGCTATGCATTTTATTTCAGGTAAAAGGAAGAAAACGACTTTCCTATGAAAAGTTATCTTCTATAGGGCTTAGTGCGTTTCTTTTTTCTCACTTCTTCCTCTCACACTTGATGAGGGGTCATGAGATGACAAGATGAAGTGACAGATTCGCAGGAAGTCTCTGAACTACAGTCTCCTCTGACAGTATTAGATTTCCTTCCAGGATGACATTAAGGTGTGATGAGCACTGGAGATATTAACACCTTTAGTTCATCTTTCCATAAATTAAAATAAATAAATAAAGAAAGAAAGAAAGAAAATAAAACAAAAAAAAACCTATTTGAAGAAGCTGGATGTGAAACCAGGGTCACTGGGAGTTACAAGACCTTAGAAAGGATAGGCTTCATTTGAGTTTTTCAGTTAGGAAATCATGAAGCCCCACTGTAGGGTGCCAACAAGAATAAAGAGATGGATGAAGCCCAGATGTGTCTTTCAAAGGGATTGCTGAGATCGAGTGAAGTGCTCGAGAAATCACTTCAATAGAAATTAGAACACAGGTACTAGAACGAAAGCAAAACCAGTGCTCTTTGGAGACGTGACTTTCAGCTAGGGACCTCAACAGGAGCCTTTTAAAAATATATTTTATATTTTTTATTTCACTCATCTCTTATTACTGCATCCTGAACCACCGCTTCCACTCCTCCTCCTAGTTCCCCACCATTTCCTCCCCCCCCCCACAGGTCTGCCTTCCCCAATCTTTCTACCCGCAAGAAAATGCAGGCCTCCTAGGTACATCAACTAAAGACAACACAAGGAGATAAAACAAGACCAGGTACATATCTGCACATCAAGGCTGGATGAAGCAACGCAATAGGAGGAAATGGGTTTTAAGAGATACAAAAGAGTCAGAGCCACTCCTACTCACACTGTGTATAATCCTATTAAAAAAACTAAGCTTAGCATGAACTGGTGCTTGAATTTGGCCTTAAACCAAAGTACAATTGCTAGACAGAGCCACATACTGGAGGCGTGGTCAGAGTGGTATGGTGTGTCCTTGCAAAAGTGACTAGAATGCACCAGGACTAAGGACTAAATAACAGTTTATTTCCCTAAGGCTATTAGTCCCAAGAGATAATACATGAGGAAAAATAATTTTTTTTGTAGTGAGATTAGTTTTGGAAATAGTCCATGTTGTATTTACTTTAGGAGATGCAAGTATTTTCTATGTATTAAACACTTCAGGATTCTGAGAACTCTCCTTGAATAAAAGTGTACACAATGATAGCTTCGCCAGCTTGTTTAATTACGAAATCTTTTTTAGTAAAATACAAAAGCTACTGTGAATCAGTTTTTGAGCCATCTGCTGGAAAATAGTTTATAAAGGTAGGTTGAAACAAATTTGACAACCCTCTGAAGCAGAGTGAGGCATCCATCTTGTGTGTGAGCATGACCTGGCTCTGCCATTCACCAGGGCTTATCCACAGCCAGTGTGCGATGGGATGGACCCATCCCTGGAGAGAGGTTATGAGGTACCAGTTAATATGCCTTTTCTGAGCTTTTTATATGGTGGTAATCTGAGGGAAGGGTTGAAGGAGAAGAGTCACACGGAGGCAGAACCAGCAGGTCTTTCATATTGGTTCTTGGATGTGTGTGGCTAATAAGCAGGTTTTTATGCCCCTCCCCCAACAGCTGAAATGAGCAGCTGTCTTTGCATTAAGCCACTGAGTGCCAGTGTGTTTTAGTCCTAGCAGTAATATCAGATTTAGTGACTACTCTTGCTGCCAGGGCTGTTCTTAGGGCAAAGCAACCAACGTAGTTAGGGAGTAAGTAGCTTGGGAGAAAGCAGCTTTGATGGTACAATGGTCTCTCTTGATTTTCTGGAAGAGGGTCCTTTGGGCATATGGACCAGTGAACATGCTCATTTGATTCGCATACAAAGGGCCTGAGCTTGGCAGCAGGACCCCCCACTCTTCCCAGGAAGCTTGCTCTGGAGACCCATCAGGGACAGGGAAGTACTCCTTGGAACCTCCTAGTGTCTCAGTCACTTTTCTACTTAGGAGCCCAACTTATCCTGTGAATGAACAGCTTGACTTGATGCTAAGTAGCGTTTTGTTGGGAATCGTGGACCTTAACCGTAAATCTTAGAGATATTAACCAAGAAGATGGGCAAGCCTGACTTCCAGCCTCCAAGTGACTTTTCCGTGGCTACCATTCTTTTTCTACCATTGCTCTTTACCCTCTAACCACGTGATAGAATGTATTACACCACCTTTTATTGGCTGTGGCCCTCATAAGAGTTATTTCACTGTTTACTTTTTTCTTTTAAAGAAGCACAAGACTAAATATGTCTCCTAGTATACATTCTGTATCTCTGATCTAAAGAAGTAAAGAACTGAGGCTGCGGATATGGCTCAGTGGTTAGAATCATTTACCATTCTTGCAGAGGTTTGGCTCCCAGTTCTGAGGTATCCAATGCCTTCTCTATCTCTGCTGGCTCCGGCACACACGTAGAGCATACACACACACACAGAGTAAAATGAATAAATGCATATTTAAAAAAATCTCAAGAAAATGTTTATTAAATGAGGTCATTAAAACAAATATGAATCCAATAAATTATTATGAAAGATAGATTTATTCAGTATTCAATTCATTTAAAAATGTTGACCTTCCCCGTGTGTGTGTGTGTGTGTGTGTGTGTGTGTGTGTGTGGTAAATGTTGGCGTAAGACTTCAAGTGTTCTGCTCTGACACTGTCCCCTTTATTTCTGGGGCTTGGTTGGGCATCTCAGTATATCTTCTTTCCCTCCCCACAACTCCGGGGCAAAAGATCCATGCTCTGCCCTCTTTCTACATAGGTGCAGGGGGTGTGAACTCAGGTTCTTACTCTCACACAACACACGCTTTACCGCCTCCCCAGCCCTCAGTATACAACTGTGTAACCTGCCTCTGTACCTGCATTGATGTGACTGCCATGAACCAGTGCTCCTCCCTACACAGCCCAATCAAAAGACAACAACAAAAACACTTCCAGAAATTTGCTGTGTTTGATATCAGGTGAATCCCTTCATGACGTGTTGAGTTTTCCTGTGTTAGGGTTGTAACGGTCCTGGTTGATGAGAAGAGTCCACAGTCTTTCCGCTATGATACAGTGGTTATACCATCCACCTGTTTCAGGTTCCCCGTAAACAATATGAGAGGAAAAGTCACAAATGCTTTGCTCCTTTAAGCTAGAGAGGCTGGCTGTGGCTTTCCTGCCTCCCTTTAGCCAGGCAACTTCTGTTTAATTCTAGATAGTCAGAAAAGACTAAGGCCAAGCTGAATGGGGAGAAGAGCCTTTCCTGGAGAGAGCCAGTTGTTCTGAGGTGGCTGTCTGTGGTCTTGGGATTGCAGAGTGCAGGGAGCAGAGTGCAGCAATTGCTAGAAGCTTCAACTTCCTGTGCCGTTTCCCATCACTGCCGGGCGAAGATAGGATCTGGTTCATGGCATCCTCTTCCTATTTTAGTGTTTCCTACCCACAAGAAACACTCTAGTTATTTTGTTTTTAAAGAAGAAACACATGTGAAATGGTAGAAACTATTTTTAATGCTTTGGGGAAGAAAAGCATTCTCCCATGCTACAACAAATGGGAACTATGTGCTAGCTAAGGCTCGTTTTGATCACAGGCAAAAAACCAACTGTTCAGAAGTGGAAATGCAACATATTACAATGGTACATGGAAGACTGGTAGAGTCCCAAGGCCAAGTAATTAGTTAGAAACCTCAGGAGTTTAGGGGTGTGTCTGGCCTGTGGGAGAGTATTCAGTAGGGTGTAGATGTCCCCCACCCCCACTTCATGTCACTTTATCTTGTTTCCTCAGTTTTCATTTGTTGTGAAAAGATGGGTGTTTCTCTTCTTCTTTCTTTCTTTCTTTCTTTCTTTCTTTCTTTCTTTCTTTCTTTCTTTCTTTCTTTCTTTCTTTCTTTCTTTTGTAAATCATATTTGTCTTATTTTATTGTATGTGTATGAGTGTTTTGCTTGCATATATGTGAGATGCCCGAGAAGGTACAAAAGGGGCATGGAAGCCTCTGGTATTGGATTTAACAGATGCTTGTCATTTGTCATGTAGGTGCTGGGAATTGGAACCCAGATCCCCTGCAAGAGCATCAAGTGCTCTTAACTCTGGAGCCATTTCTTCAGTGCCAGATATTTCCTCTTAGAATGTTTATTAGGAGGCAAAAACTAATTTCGGCATAACCACGTGCACGCATAGAAAAATACACTGAACTCCATGACTTCAGTAACTGGCTACCACGTAGAAATAGGAAAATTACCCTACTGCCCCAATTAAGCACAACTTTTTACAGGTCTCTTAGCTGCTGTGGGTGAGCTCTTGTATGCTGCCTAGCAATGTGTTTTCTTGTTGCAATAGGCCGAGTTTCACGAGTCATGAATTAGTTATTTACAAGAATAAGATGTTCTTGGACCCACTGAAATCGGTAACAAAATCCCTAACTGCATTAGAGCCGAAGGATTTTAAGAACAGAATTTTAGCTTCTGAAATTTGCCTCAGAGCTGAAGTCTTTATTATTCCCCCTTCTCACCGTTCCAGCCTTTGGCTGCCTCTTTTTCAGACTTCTTAACCTGGAGATCATATATTCTGAGCTTTGTTCCGCATGGTGAGATTGTATTCCCCCTGCAAACTTTATTGTTTTATAATTTCGAAACAATATGCTTTGATAGTTTTCTTTACCAGCTAGCACACTGAAAGTCTAGCGAATCGTTATTTTATTTTAAAATGATACCAGGTGAATAAACCTGTCAAATTTGATGTGCATTGATTTTTGGAAGAATCAGTGGATTCTTTATGAAGTGGGTGATTTAGTACAACCAAATAGAAAAAGTAATTAAAATCAGACTTCACAGGAGGCAGGCAAGCCATCATGCTAGTTTACCTGGGCTTGGAAATTCTCTCACCGATGTCTCAGTTCAATCAATTTCCCCATATTTAAGTATACGTAGATTAACCACCTAATTTATATCATTATTTGCTATTCTTTTCTGGTTACAAAACAAGCTACAAGAGGCACCGTTCTCTTATACTCTGCACTGCACTGTTCTCAGGGGTTGACTGCCTGGCATTTCTGTTGGCCGAGTATGATACGGTTTCGTCTTTGCGCTGTCTGTTTCTCATGCTCTTCCTGACTAAAAACAGCACATGGGAAAGCACGCTTCCTGCTGTTCCATTATGCTGACCTTCAGTGGTGAAGGCCTCAGCTAGGCTCTGTTGTGTTTGTCTGTGCTTCAGTGTTCCCTGGGAACTCCGTGCTCTCTGAGGGCAGTGGAATGCCTCTCAATTGGCACATGTTCCACTTGTCTAATTGGGTGGGGGAGTTTGGCTTGGATTTATCAGGTGATACAGTAATTAAAGATTTCTGGTTTATAAAGAGAAGATAAACACGTGTGATTATTCATTGCTACATGCTAATTAAGCTTTAGCACTTTCCGATGCCTGAAGGATTCCATACATAAGTAAACCAGTATCTTCAGTTTCCACATCAAGAGAGGGCAACGTGGAAGCTCAGTTTGGATTTTTGTGATTGTACGTTTTTTGTTTGTTTGTTTGTTTTTTAAGAATAAAAACATTATAAGAAAGACGTTCCTCTCATCATTTTGCAGAGGTTAAGAAGTCAATCTGAGAAAGTGTTGTAGACTTGGATTTCTCTGAACACTTGCTGCCCCTGGGAACCCCTGGCTGCAGGAGAGCCACTGCAGGATCATCCTGTTTCTGCCTTTATCCTCCACAGTCCTCTTGATTTGGTTTAATAGATCTACCAAGAAGGCCTAATGTCTCAGATAATGCCCCACCACCCTGTGGTTTTCCTCAAGGTTCTTTGAGCATCATATAGTGGGATTATGAAACCAACAGCCCTGGTGCCACCACCATCAGTGTATCTGGGACCGCGGGGTGCTTATTAGTTGGCGTTTGCGTGTTTCCCCGTTATAAGGCTTTCAGCAAAGGAGGACAGGGCTGTGATGTGACTGACAGGGTATATTGGAGGGATGCTGGGGTTTGTTAATAATGGTAAAGCGCTTTGCAAAACCAAGGTGGGAGCTTCAAAATCAGGGATGGGTCAAGAGAATGATGTAGGTTGTAGCTCGTGGCACAGACTAGTCGGAGATACCCTGTTCAAGACTCTATAAAGTTTCCTTTGTAGAGATGTGATTTGTTCAAATCTGTTCTAACTCACTGCATTGGTTTAGGGGTATTGAAGGGATGGCTGACGTCAGGGCATAAGCAAATTTTTAATGAGGAGTATTGTGTCTCGTCCAAACCTTATTTGTCCAAGGAAACTTTTTTTTTATTTAAAGCATTCGAAATATTAGATAGAGGGTATTTGAATTAACTATTCTTATGTTCAAAATAGCACTGCGTAGGCCTTTTCACTTTCATAACTTCAGAATAATTCAAAGTCATGGATTCTAAGCTTGGTGCAGATACACTTTATTTTTGTCAAGATTCAGCATGTTAGAGAACGCTAGCCCTTACCTTTTCATTTAAAAAAATCTCAACTGAAAAACAGGCCAATTTTCTTCAGTTGAGTACTCTTTCCTTTTATTTCCATCTCAGGGTGGCATATTCCCGCAGACAGAGGAGTGTAAGAGAGGACCATGTGGGCAGGCGATGCTGAGACTGTGTCTGGGGGTTAGAGTTGGAAGTGCCTATGTCTCTCTTGTCTTTTCTGACCCAGTTATACTAACTGGTTTTCTTTTCTTTTTTTTTTTTTAATTTATTTATTTTTATCTCAATCACAGGTTAGGTACTTTGAATCCCAGGCGTAGCCCCCTCCCCCCTCCCCCATTCCCTCCTACCCTCCCACTCCCTCCCTCATCTCCCTCTTCCCCGC
>JAQQSO010002850.1:0-14034 GCA_028658305.1 Pachyuromys duprasi
CCCCCCCCCCCCCCCCGTTCAGCAGACTCTGAACACAAGCTGGCTATTGCTGAGACAGGCAGACCTCGCCGCTCCTCAGAGTGGAGCACCTGCCAAAATTTGCAATGAGAAATGGGAAGAAACAGCGAGGCATATGACTGTTGTGAGGAAAACAGTTTAATCAATCAGTCTGTTGGCCACTTTGTTCTAACTCCTCAAAGATGAAGTCGCTTTGTTGCTGAGTCTCCTTCTAACACTAGGTTGCTTATAGAATGAGAAGTATGCAGAGGCTGGAGAGACCCCAGGACTTTGGAAATGTCAGCTCGGGTTTCCCCTAAATGGTCACTGTTGACAAAGCCAGCAACTAAGTAGCACAGATCTAGTCAGATGTACAATATATCAATTCAGTATGTAAGTTCTGTGGGGAAAACAAACATAATATGCATTAACTTTTTGTGTGTTTTGCTAAAGGAAATGAATCTCTATAACCACAAATTGTCAATATGCACATGTGTGTCTCACTACTCCATTTACATCACTACTTGTTTACATTGTTCAGCAGCCACCTCTCAGTGGGCGAACCTCAGGACACAGGAGGAAGGGAAACTCTCCATGACTACCTAAAACATTGTATTTTTTCCTGGGGAGTGGAACTGAAGACAGTGCTGTTTTTATAACTGAGAAACTCACAAACCAAGTAAAACAAGTCAAGTTCTCCTGAGACAGCTATGGAAAATATACATACATACATGCATACATACATACACACACACACATACATGCAACCAGTGAGCCAAGAATTGTAAAATAACTCAAAAATTCTGAAGGCAATCACCTCTACCAGAAGCGATATTGTTAGGAGGCCGCATTCCATGAGTTTAAAAGCCACTTGTTGTTCCTCTTGCCTGAGCCTCAACAGCCAGTGATTTTTCAATTATTTTTTAATACTGTAACCCTTTCATCAATCATAAACATTTTAGGCAATTTTAGGCAATCCTAGGGAACCCTAGCTTGATTGAGCCACCAGGGCTGTGAGCCATAGATTGAGAAACTGTTCCAAGTTCTTTGTCAGGCTGTCAAGGTCATTGTTTTATTTCAAAGATAGGAATTCTTTGGTCCCTGGTGTTTAGCTGTGGCACTAATATTTACCTTTTTTATTTACCTATTCATCAAGATCATATATTAATAAAGACTGTGGCGATCAGGAACCAGAGGAAGGAGAGTGAGTGGCCACAGAGTCCATGCAGAAACCCGGGAGTCAGACTCCAGAGACCAGACTCAAAGGTGCAGATCTGACTTTATTGTCCAGTGTAACGGCCTTTAAATGGCTGAAAGGCCAATCAGACCATCCCATGCCTGCCTCAAGCACCGGTAACAATCAATCAGGTTGGTGCTGCTATAAGGAAATGTGGGACGTGGGGGAGGGGCAAGGTCACCTTATAAGGCTTTTATAAAGAAGGGGGAAGCAGTCATCATCCTAGCCCTGGATCCATCTTGAGACTTCACTAATGTGCTAGGAGTCCCTAATGGACCAACACTGTGTGCAGTGAATCAGGACCTTTCGAGGAGTCATAGAAGTCACTGACACTTCCCTCGCCATTCCCTATGGGCCTGCAAAAGACTTACTTTGACATTCCCCACAAAAGACAATAATAATAATAATAATAATAATAATAATAATAATAATAGTAACTGACAAACTTTTACAAATACCTTATAAATTTAAACATTTTTAAAAGCTGTTTTTTAAAACCAGTATTTAATGTTGTGTAAAACTCTAAAACTTTTTTAAAAGTAGCTTGAAATCTCTCCATTGTGTGGTTTTGCAATATCAAAATACAGTACCTTTTTAAAGAGTAAGGACACAGAGCATAACCATAATTTTTAGAAGACAAACCAACTTTTAATAATTTAAACAATTTAGTGTCTCTAAAATCAATACCAAGTAGAAAACATTGATGTTACAAATTTCACTCTCAAATTCACATTTGTCAGGACTAGAACATCACTTTTCCTTCTTTCCCTGAAGCTGGATTTCTCCACTATGCCTTAGTGCCTCCTTCAGAATCCCTAAAAATTTGCTGAATTTGAAGTCAAGTCTGTTGCTCTTTAACTCCAAGTTTAATAGAACAAGGACTAGAAAATACCTCCAGAAGAATATTTTTATAGCATTTATCTATAGACTAACAATCCTGATAGAGAGATAGATATATATATATATAGAGAGAGAGAGCGTGATAACATCTGCTCATTAACTGCTCCCCTGTTCCAATCACTGTACTCAACATCCTTCATTTCCTGAATATGACAGTGATATTCCTTCTCCACAGGAAAACAAGGACTATTATTGTAGTTCCTCTTTGCTTAGACCATCAAATCCAGCCAAAGACCTGTTTTTCCCTCAGGCTGAAGCTGCAGGATCCATGAACATGAAATGAAAGTTTTGTGTGGTAAAAGCTTCATAAATTTACTGACAGAGAATAGGTGATTCAATCCAAAATGGAGCCCACTTAGGACTTTAATTTGCCCTCAGACAAGATTGGTCCGGGAGCCAGAGGTCCTGGTTCTCATCCTACCTTTGCTGCCCTTTACTCCCATGTAGAAGTCACAGCCCTTCTCTAGTCTTGCAACTCTGAGCTTTAGACTCTAGCCAAAGATGCTTCCAACAATGACCTTCTTTGAGTCATTATTTCATGGAGCTCTATGCCTTCACCAATCAAAAGTTGCGGAAGAGAAAGATTCAGTTTAGAAGCAACTTCTGCCAAGTTGGGAATCACCGACAGCTGTTGGGCCTCTGGAGAGACAGTAATGTTTCCCAACAAACAGGGCTAGCCCTTGTCTACGCAGTCAAATGGCTGTGTTTTGTGTTTAATGGCCCTTCTCATCCTCCCTCTTTTCAAATACCCTGAAGGCAGGCAATTCTCTTCCACTCCACAGATCCAGCGCCTAGGGCTCAGTCAAATCAGAAGATGGCTGATGAGTGTGAGGCAGGATTCTTTCCAGAAACTGTAGAATGGAAGATCCCTGGAGAATAGAATGGCCTTACTGCATGCTTGCATCTGCGTCTCCTTTAGACTTTGCTTCCAACCCTCCAGCGGCTCAGGCTGAGTTTTATTGTCCCCAGCTGCTCTTTTATAACTCTACTCCAACAGGAAATCCTGTCCATTCCATCTTTAAATTTATCTAAATTCTAATAATCATTCACTCCTCATAGTACTTCACTACCCTAAGCCTTTATGTTTAGCAGGTAATATGCACAGGAAAATACAGAGCCAAACATAGAGAAATGGGCTGGGTTTTATGAGCTAGGTAACTGAAAGAGGTAGACAACTGAAAGAATTTGTCTTTTGAAAAAGGAGGCTATGTGAAGTTATATTTTATTATCAGATAGTTCATAGGTGAGGGGAACAACTTACCTAACAATTGTGAACGCGCGTGTGTGTGTGTGTGTGTGTGTGTGTGTGCAGATTTTTGTCGAGGCCAATGGTCAACCTTAATTGTAGTTCCTCAGGAATTATCTACCCAGTTTTTGAAGCAAAGTCTCTCACTGACTTGGAACTTACCAAGTAGGCTAAGCTTCAGGTTGGCCAGCAACCCAGGGGTTTGAGTGTGTTTGCCTCCAGCGCTGTGTTTATAAGCATATGCCACTGTGGCTGGCTTTTTAAATGCAGGTTTGGCAAAATGAAATTCAGCTCTACATGCTTCCAAGGCAACCATCTTCACAACTGAGAAATCACCCCAGCTCTGAGAATAACCTCTTAACCATTTTTTTTCTTTTTTTGTTTCTGATCATGCCTCCCAAAATTCTCTTGTGGCAAGCAGGGTGGATCCTGTTAAAGGTTAAAAGAAAAACAATCCAAAAGCCTTTCGTGGTCCCCGGATCTCCTAGATTCAAAGCCAAAAATCTTATGCCTGGTACTCTGCCTGTGTACTGGCCCCTGACACACCTCTGACCTCACTTCCTCCTGTACTCCCTCTCTCCCTCTGCTTCTGAGCCATTCTGAGCAGTCTATTCATCAGATACACCAACCATACTGCAAGCAGCACAGGATCTTCAAGCCTGCCGCTACCGCTGCTCAGAAACACAGTCTGTCATGGGACTCCAGGATGACTCTTGTCATATCTAATCTCTTTCACAGAAACATTTGCATGCCGCCATATGTATTTTCTTCAGTGCACACCCACACACCCATCTCCTTCTTTTTGTTGTTACATTTGTCCCTGATATCTTTTCTTCTGCTTTGTCGGGTTTATTGATGGTAATTTCCGATATGTTTTTTTTATTTGAGTTGTTTTTCTTTTTTATTTAAACTTGCTTTTTAATAATTTATTCACTTTGCATCCCGATTGTAGCCCCCTCCCTTATCTCCTCCTGGCCCCATCCTCTTTTCTTCTTTCCCCCCATTCTGCTCCCTATTTCTCAGAAAGTGGGAGCCCTCCTCCCCTACCATCTGACTCTGACCTATCAAGCCTCATTAGGGCTGTCTGCATCCTCTTTCTTTGTGGCTAGCAATGCTCCCCACCTGGTGGAAGTGATAAAAGAGCAGGCAACAAAGGCCATGTCAGAGAGATCCCCAGTTCCCTTTACACGGGAACCCACAAGGAGGTTGCTCTGCCTATCAGCGACATCTGAGCAAGGAGTCTAGATCCTCTCCATGTATCAGTCTCTGCAGGCCCCCACGAGCCCAGACTTGTTGGCTCTGTTGGTCTTCTTATGGAGCTCCTTTCTCCTCTGGATCCTTTTTATTCCCTTATCTTTTCTTATGACTCCCTGCACTCTGCCCAAAATTTGGCTGTTACTCTTAGCAATTGCTTCCATACTTTGCTGGGTGGATCTTTCAGAGGAATTTATGGTAGGCTCCCAAACGGCTCCCTCTCTTCACCACTTCCAATGTCTATTTCATTTGCCCTTCTGAAAAAGAATTAAGCATCCTCTCTAGGATCCTTCTTGTTATTGAGCTTCTTTAGGTCTGTGGATTGTAGTATGGTTATCCTGTATATGGCTAATATCCACTTATAAGTGAGTATATTCTATGCACGTCTTTTCAAAGTTGCTCACTTAAAATATTTCTGAGCTGTTTTGTTGATTTTGTTTTCCAGAATTCAGTTTTCTTTCTGAGTTTCTCCTTCATGTTGTTAACAAAAGTCCAGCTATAAAATTATCTTCTTCCTTACCTGCTTTATTCCCTTGATTGCATCTGATTTCATGACATTGATAATTTTTAAAACTGTGCTTTTAAATTATTTCTTGGGTGCTCAAATATCAAATAAACTGGGGATGGTTGGCCCATTCTCTAGTGTAGGAAAACAGATGTTTGTCCTTCCAATTACTCTTCAGGGTGTACCCATCCCTGGCTTTGCGTCAGCCCTTCCTTTCAGCAAGTCAGTTGAATGCTGGTTTAATCGACTTGTAAAAGCACCTACTGATCCTCTCCTCTTTACTGTTAGGTTGGTTCTGTTTTATAAGAATCACGTGGTTAATATGTACTAGGACCATGTGATCTTTATCCTGCCTACTAAAATCCTTTCCAAGCATGAGCTCTAGGAAAGACTTGGGGTTTTAATGTGAAGGGTCTCCCTTGGGTGCAGATATTTGAATGCTTGGTCTCCAGTTGGTGATGCTATGTTGAAAGGTTGGGAACCTTTAGCAGGTAGAGCCTTGCAAGAAGTGGCTCACTGGGAGCAGATCTTGAGCTTTTTATAGCCCAATCCCTACGTCGTGCCCACTCTGCTTCCTGAACTCAACAATAGTGTGAGTTGCTTCAAGTTTCTGTCTTCCCTGCCATGATGGACCATATCCTAACAGACTGTAAAGAAAAATAATTGCTTCCTCCTTAGGTTGCTTCTTGTGTAATATTTGCTCATAGCAATGAGAAAAGTAACAGCTTTCAAGCGTAGCTGGTTCAGTTTCAACTCTATGGTTACAACACAAGGACAACCAGCTTGTAAGCAGTTGTGTTAGGCTGAGGGGTTCACCCTAGAAGATATTCCCAGATCATATCCTCAAGCACCACTCTACAGCCTCTAACACCAAACCTATCTAGCATGCACAGGGATTTGGTAACTTTTCAAGGGGAAAACTCTTCCAAAATGTAGGATAGAATGAAAATATATCTGCGTATTTAGTTTTGATAAGCTTAATGTTCATTCAAGACTAGTATCCCAAATAATAATAGTCTATTTTCAAATGTCCTATGTTGTCTTTGCAGTTTCAGGATATAGAATATGAACCATCTCCCTTTTCTTAATAACCAAAGATAAAGAGGCTATCAACTTGAGCAGAGGTATGAAAGGAGTTGGAGGGAGAATAAGCATTTGGGAGGAACTGGAGGGTGGAAAGGAGGGGAAGTAATTCTACTTCAATAAAAATACGTCAGATACAAGCAAAAAGAAAGAAAAGAAAATACTGAACGAAAGAAAGAAAGAAAGAAAGAAAGAAAGAAAGAAAGAAAGAAAGAAAGAAAGAAAGAAAGAAAGAAAGAGAGGATTGGAAGAACAAAAGCTTCCAAACAGAAAGAGGCCAGATAGTATAGCTCTAATGATGAATTCTGGGACAGACACTAAGAGCGATGGGAAGGAAATACTTTAGAGAGGGGTACAACATTAAGCTTTCTCCACTTTGAAGACTCACTTTGGACATAGTATAGGTTAATAGAGCAAGGACTAATTAAAAATAGACTAGAAGGGATGGTGTTGATAAAGGGACAGTATTTTTAAAAGAAACTTAAAAGTAGCAATGGACTTGTTACAATTTGAATATGATTTCAAGGTGAGATAACAGAAGGTTATCCTAATGTTGGCTATAAAAGATAAGGAAGATGATGCCCATGCTTTATGTAGGTACATTTGGATAGATACGATCACTTATTTCTGCATCTTATTAGAATCTACTCACAGATGTAACACTTTGGAGTAGGGGAATGGAAGGAGATTTGCCCATAAAAGGTCCCATGGGAATTTTAGGTGAGCAGTTGGCTATTTGATGTCTGGAGTTCAGAGGAAATACCTGGATTTGAGCTTTAAGTATGCATATATGAGCAATTGTGTAGGGATAGAATATAGATTGCTACAGAATCAAATTGAGGCACACTAAACCATTGAAAGGTTCAGTGAAAAGAAATACACGTCGAGGAAACATTGGCACTACATTCCATGCTACTTTTGTTACAGCTGCCCTTGGCAATGCCAGGGAGGCTGTTTGCATGGCACTATTACAACAGGGCAGATCCAGGAAGTCAGAGGAGACATCGCTCAACACTTCTCTGATAGCAGAGAGCCAAGGCAGCCAAAACCCAAACTTGTTTATGTACCTGCCCATAATTGCATAAGGCATTGAGTTTGATAATTCTAAGCCCTTCTGAAAACATGTTTTGTCTTGTTTTTTGTTGTTGTTGTTTTTTACTTTCCAATCCCAATTTATACTATTTATTCCCATTCTTTTTCATATTACTCCAAGTATGGCTAACTGGTATCACTTGTCAAAATAATTAAGATTCTTCTGTGCAGTTTCCTTCATGAAGTTTATTTTAAATAAAGCACTACAATACCTTCCCAAAAACCTCCTCCTAATTTCCCAAATAGATCCCTAGTTCTTTTATTCCTTTTTTTAATATAATTTTTAATTGATTCTTTTGGGAATTACACATCATGCACTCCAATCCCACTTATTTCCCAGCCCTTCCATATCCACCCCTGTAACCTCCCTGCCAAAAGAAAACTAACTAAAGAAAGAAAGAAAAGCATCTCACCAACCCCTTTGGGCACAACCTACTCCTCTATTAATTCTCTCCTGCAAGTCACAGTTGTCACATCTCTAGTTCAGCCATACATGTACCACTTCATTTATCTGTCTTTCCCTCCTCTTCATCACATATTTGTTCATTGTGGCAGCAATGGGAGCGATGGAATGTCACACAGTATACCCTTCAGCCAAGACAACCTTATTGGCAAATGTTCATTGAAATGAGTCATGGGTCTGGTTCCAAGCCTCTGACATCTGGTACACCATTAATACTGGACCCTTGCAGGGAATCCTCTGAGATAGCCTGTTGTTGCCTAGAGTCATGGAGATGCTGTGGCTACGGTTCTGCAGAACCAGTCCCTTCAGAAACTCCTGCAGCTCATAGATAGGGTACATGCTGGGGTGGGCCAACTCCGGGTTTGGGCCTGGGTAATAGTGGTGGTTGACAGGGGCAGGGCCAGGTCTTCCATAGCCAGCAAGGAGCTGAACCAGCTCAACATGGTCCTCAGCCATCAACATGGCTTCAGGTGGCTGCCCACACCATGGACATCTGCATGACCTTTGCTGGTAACGTGAGCCTCAGACATCAACATAGACCCTAGTTGCAGTGGGATCATGGACCCAGGCTTGGTCCCTGCTGACCACAGCATGGCCTGAATGTCACCATGGCCTGTGGTTGCTGCACAGGCTCCCCATATCAGCCAGTTCCTCACCACCATTGAGTCTCTAGCTCCGCAGTTCTTCAAAGCACATGAACCACTTTGCTACTGTTCTCTATCTCTCCACCATGTACTCCATCCTTTCTATCTCTCCATCACTCTCCACCACTTCTCCAATCCCCGACCTCCACACCCCAGGTGTGGGGCCCAGCTGGGTGCTTGAGTGTCTTCTGGTCCAGCCCCCTACATTACCAATTCTTAATTTAGTGTTTATATTTCCTGTATACCTTAAACCATTTAACTGAGTATTTTCACAGATATTTGTTATTTTACATGTTCATAATTGATACCAAAATAAATTATTCTTGTTTTAGTTGCTGAACATTGCTACTTACATAGACCCACATAGATACTGGAAACTCTAGTAGACTCTATTAGCTGCTAGGTAGTATTATACTACAATTGTTCTCTCTTCTACTAGACAGTCAGTCTATCTCTACTTGTACTGTTGCTCACAGCTGTGATAATCATTTTCACAAATGTCTTCTATGTAGATGTCCTATAGTTTCTTTGGAAGTGTGGACTAATCTTTCCAAGCAAAGGGTTTAAACATCCTTGACTGTGCTAGTCATCACTGGGTTACCTTACAAAAGGCCTCCAGTAATATTTGGATTCCTAATTTTTTAGATAGTCACCAGCACTTGATGTATCACACTTTGCTTTTATCACACTTGTTGATATAAACCACTTTCAGTCTGTTTAAAGGTTTTGCATAGTTTTTCCGATATTTCTAAATGTTAAATATGTATTTTAGATTCTAAGCAGTTTATCATATTTTCAACCATTTGCTCTTCCAAAGATTCTGACTTGCTCTAATGCTGAGGAGTGGTGCACACTCATGGGAAATCTTTGCCTGGTACACTCCTCTTTTGGGTATCACTGATTTTAAATAATGAAGAACCATTTAGTTCTTCCTTAAAACTGAGTACATCTGTATATGCTGTACACTGTGCTGGGCATTTGGGCATATACACAAAGAAGTCACAGGTGTTGCTCTCAGTGAGAACCTCTGTAGAGGCTGAGGAAGGGTAAAATAGCCACACCACAGAATTGAAAGCAAACAGACATTCTGAGCCTAGATGAACACAGAGTCCTAAGGGACAGTAGAATGAATATCCATCATACTGACGAAAAAGAAGGACCCTAAAATGAGGCTATATCTAAGTCAGAATTGGCAATTATGTAAGAATTCACCAGTAAGGAGAAATACAGTGGGAAGAAGCCAAAGGAAAACATGGCAAATTCAAGGAATGGAAGGGATCCTAAATCTGTGAGATATAAACATAGGGAGAGGTTCCATATTCCTGCCCCCCTAAATTCTAAGATATTAAAAGGAAGACACAATGAGCTGTAGATGGTAATATATCTTCTGTGTCTAATTCAGGGGTCTGGACTTGATCCCAAAGGTATCGGAAAACTTTGAAGAGTGTTTATATACTATAAAAGAGAGTTTTTTAGTTTCTCCCTCAATTAGATCTCCTGTTTCTATCTAGATAGATGTTAGGGGTAAACAAGAATGATTATACAAAGACATCCAAAAACTTTTTTGCAGGTTTATGACCCAGGCTGGAAAGGACAGTCTTTCAACTTCCTAGCGCTAGGGACAGAGAGGGGGAAAAAGTACAGAGGTCAATAGTGTTTAGTGGCTGTGGTGACAACTAAAAGCTAGATTGGTGGTTTGTGGTGTGAAGGACATAAAAAATAATAGTGTCAAGAAAAACAGAAACATTTAAGAAGAGATGTGGGTACAGCATGAGGGAAGAAAGAAATAACCATGACAGTCTTCTGTTGACTGAGCATAAGCTCATGAGGAAGAGCCAGTTGGAGACATTAATATACAGGTGGAAATTTGAGTTGTAATTTAGGAGAGAAGACATGTTTAAATTGTCAGTCTAAATACAGAAATAGTGCCCTAGCTGGTTAGATTGCTCAGAAAGTATCTAGAGATGGGCAGGACCCTGCGAAGCACCAGTGTGGAAGAGGAATTTCTGAAGAGCCCAGCAAGGTAGAAGACAGACTGATGAGGGCAAAATAGACAGGAATGCTAAGGAGAAACGGAAAAAACAGCCTCGTGTGCACTCAGGGGCGGTCGCCACAAAGCACTGCTTGAATCCAGGCACTGATCATTGATGATCTTGCAGAGAAGCCAGTATCTGCAGGGCCCCAGCATGTGGACTATCACTAGAACCAACAGATTTGGATATTTATTGAGTAGTTTTATTAGTTTATCCCTCAAATTTGGATATTTATTTGTCCACTAGTTTAAAAAAGAATAGGTCATTATACCTTTTCATAAAAGCAAAGTCAATTTACGTTACTGGGAATCATTGTCAATATGAATAAGGGGTGTGCTCCTCAGGTGGGAGATTAGTTTACCCCTGGGCCTCACAGGGAACTGTTGTTGTAACCTGACACACAGTGAAAATTGCGCTCCCTGTACTCAAGGGGGTAAGGGACAGAAGGGTGCATTCCTGCAGCAACACCCCCTTCCCTCCTTTCCAAACACCACCCCAGGATCTCCACTCCAACTTTCAGAGCTTCTTGCAGCACCTCTCAGGCTTTCTGATCCGATCCACAAGATATTTGTATAAATCAACCATTAGGCAAAATAAGATGGGATTCTGGACAGTGACCATGATCCACATCTGCGTGACGGATGTCATTTATTCCTCTTTAAAAATGAAAAATTAGACCATTAGTCCATTTATTCTGGTAAGAGCTAATATCTTGTTGAACTGCGGTATTAAAAATTAGGTTTAGTACACTTTTATGAACAAAGTCTTGAAAAAAAATGCCATATGTTTTGGCTTGTCCATTTTTCATGCCTGTTTTAACCAAAATGTACTGTTTTTAGATTATTTTTCTTGCCAGCTCAAGCCATTCTCTTTAACATATTTTTCTCTCTGCCAAAAAAGCATTACAGTTAATTTTTTCAAGCAAGGTAAATCTGGCATATTTAAAAAAATAATTTGCCAAGATCTAAAATTATAAATATGCTGTACATTCTTCTAAATATTTAAAGATATATTTTTACTCATGTTTTAAACACATATTACTAAATTGAATTTAAATAAACATGCCATTACTGGAATAGCCATTAAACTATAGTGCTCTTTTGGGTGTAGACTGTACCACAAAGAGGCATTGATTTCAGTGACCCTCCCCAAGGGAAGCATAATAAGATGCTTGCTGCCAGCGTGAACATGTGCAGAGCCTGTTTCCTTCATATGCTCAAGATCAAGAAATGGACCTAACCAAAGGCAGCAGGGAATCTACGCTGGTCAAAGCTGGCACATCTCAAGTTAATGTTGACCTGAATTCAAATATTTGACAATGACATGGAAAAATAAGTACTATTTCCTGCCTTTAAGAAAGGCAGTTTGAAGTATGGATCATTAGATATGTCAGCGTTCTTTCTAATGAGCCCTAAATCTCTCAGTTATAGTTGTTTAGTTAAGTAACATTGGACCAACTCTGCTGGGACCCCAAGGAATTTGTTTTATAAGTGTTAATGGAGCAAGCCACTCCCAGGCCTCACAGACATGTCTGGCTCCCCTTTTAACAAATCAAGAAAAAGGAAGAATATATGTGTAAGTGTTCAGAATATTAAAGGTATCAGAAGAAGATAGTGACAAATTTATTATATGCCAAGCACTGTGCAAGAGTTTCAAAATGAAGTCTCATTTGACTCCCCAAACCACTCCTTTAAATTTTATATTTCTTTGTTACAGAGAATGAAAGAAGCTCATGAGCTTGTATGGTTAAGAGGGAAAACCATGTTTGTAGCCTGAGTCTACTGGTTCGGAGCCCAAGCTTACTCTACTCTTCTGAGAAGTCCCATGACATAAGAAAAATTCACAAATGCAAGGTGACACCTAGAGTCACAAGCAACTTACATAAAAGAGCCAAAAGGTAGACATGACCTCAGTATCTGCTGACAGACGAAACACGGTCTCTACATGCAGGGATTGTCATTCCACCTCGAAAAGAACAGGCTTTTCTGTGCTATGACATGAATGAAACTTGAGGACAGGATGCAAAGGGAGAGACGGCAAACATGTATAATCATCCTTATCTGAGGTGCCCAGAGTCATTGTCATAGAAACATGGGCTGGGGCGATGGCCCAGCAGCAGAGAAAGGCACCGGATGGCAAGCCTAACACCCTGAGTTTGATCCCTGGAACCAACATGTTGGAGAACTAGAACGGACTCCTGCATTCACATGGGTGCCATAATATGTGTTCACACACATACAAGAAAGTAAATAAATGATAAATGTAAAACATGTTTTTTAAAAAATTGTGTAAGCACAAAATTAGTAGTGTCAGAGGTTTGGGGGAGAAGTTGTGGCCTAATGGTACCGGGTTTCAGTTCTGCAGGATGAAATGGTGTCTGGAGCTTGGACTGTGCAGCAATATGAAAGTACGTTCTGCAGGATGAAATGGTGTCTGGAGCTTGGACTGTGCAGCAATATGAAAGTACTTAACACTGCTGAATTATTTGTATGATTGTCGTACACTGTTCATATAAACACAACCTTAGACAAAAATCCAATAACCTACATGAGCTCTCAGCTTTGACTTTTCCTATCTATTTACTTTCTGCTTAGTATTATTTTATGCTCTTCTGAAAGGCAGGAACTGTGATCAATGAAATGAAGATTCTAGCCAGAAACATGACTCTTTATTTTATAACCTGTTAAAAAAGAAACGTATCCTACTTACACTATGGAGTCATCTCTTTAGAGAACACATTCTTCAACAGAAGATACAGTCTCAGTATCAGATACAGTATCAGTATGCGACCAGTTGAAGACACATATCCATGTAGGTTTGTTTGCCTTTCATGATCAAGTCCAGTTTTATTTTACTTCTTCATCTAATCATCCAGCCTAGGCATCTAAGAAGAGAGAGAGAGGACACTGAGAAGGAACAAGAGAAGGGAAACTGAAGGGGGAGAGGGGAAGGAGGATGGGTGAAGAGGAGGAGGCAGAAGGAGAGCGCACCACAATTTCTTTCTTTTTTTTTTTAATACATTTATTTATTTTTATATCAATCACAGGTTAGGTTTTTTGCATCCCTTGCATAGCCCCCTCCCTCACTCCCTGCCACCCTCCCCAACCCTCCCTCATCTCCTCCCCGCCCCCTCCAAGTCCACTAACAGGGGAGGATCTCCTCCCCTTCCATCTGACCCCAGATCATCCTGTCTCCTCAGGGCTGGCTGTAATGTCCTCCCCCGGGATCTAGCCAGGCTGTTACTCCCTGGCACGTATGGGGGAGGGTCGAAGAGTCAGCCATCGAGTTCATGACAGAAACAGCCCCTGTTTCCCTTACTAGGGTCTTCAGTTCACCAATGAGTTATCATGGGCAACATCTGAGCAGGGGTTCTAGGCCATATCCATACATGGTCCCTGGTTGGAGAAACTGTCCCATATAAGACCCTGTGCCCTGCTCAGTTTGATCTTTGTGGAGCTCTTGTTCTCCCCAAGTCTTACTAACTTCCCCTATATTTATTATTACTTCCAGCCCTCTGCCAAGGGCTTAACGGAGAGTCTTAATATCTGTTTTGATACATTGCTATACTGATTCTTTCATA
>JAQQSO010002851.1:0-14034 GCA_028658305.1 Pachyuromys duprasi
GTGTTTCTGGTGGGGCCATGGTGTCCTGATTTTTGTTGGGTGAGTTCTTTTGCTGATTTCTGGGCATTTGTTTATATATAATCAAGGAGCTCTTTGTGCTTTAAGGCTGAACTTCAGTCTGGACCTGTCAATCTCTTGTGTCAGGAGTATTCTTCAAGAAGATCAGGGATTTCCAGTGGTTTGTTATTGTTTGTTGTTGTCTCAGTTGAACTCTGTTGTGGGCTTTGTGTGGTGGGCTTTGTGCTCTGTGCTAGATGCTGTGAGCACTGTAGGCTGGTCACCCCTCTGTGCTAGACGCTGAGTGTCCAGGTTTGAGATATCAGCTGGGGGCTCTGTGATCTGCCCTGGGCTTGCTGCTAAGGGTTTTCCCCTATACTGGAGATTTGGTGCCCCCTTCTGGGCCCGAGGATGTGTACCAAGGTCTGAGATGATATTTGGGGCACACACAGTGGGTATGGGTTGGTTGCAGGCATTGCTGAACTGTCAGCAGGCCTTCTCTGTCTGGCCCGTGGACACTCACAGGGATTAAGGTGGTTGCTGGCGGACCCGATCAGTGTGTGCCTGCAGTGTGCAGCTGGTCAAAATGGTCCCCTGAGGAGGTTCTGGGGTAGTAGGTAGGTGTGCTCCTGCAGTATGCCCATGGGTTGAAGCAGAACCCTGTTCTTTCCCAGACTGGCTGGTGGATACACTCTCAGACTGAGGTTTTTGCTGGCGGCCTCGAGCAGTGTGTGCCCATAGTGTGCAGCTGGTCAAAACGGTCTTCCTGTCCCTCTCAGTCTGAGGTGGTTCCAGCAGAGTAGGTAGGTGTGTGCCTGCTGTATGCCTGCGGGTTGAAGCAGATCCCGGGTCCTTTCCAGACTGTCCCTTGGACTCACACACGGACTGATGTTTTTGCTGGTGGGTCCTAGCAGTGAGTGCCCTCAGTGTGCAGGTCAGTGAAAATGGTACCTGGTTCCTCCTCAGACTGCCAGGGAGACTGTGTGATCCTGCCTAGTATGGCAGCTGCTGGCTCCCAGCGCAGCTGCTCACTCAGATCAGAGCTGTTTGGAGATTTTTCTGGGGAATAACTGGGTGTCCCTAGAATTTTCCCACTTGATTTCCCGCTGTAGGAGTTCCGCTCACCTGGCAATCACAAATGCTGGTGTTTTAGTTCCCAGAGTTAAGTCTCCTGGTCGCTGTGTTGTTTCTGCTGACCTACTCCTCAGACACCATGTCCTCTCATGGCAGCCATCTTTGATCTCCCCCACACTCCTTTTTATAATTGTTAAAACTAATTTATTTCTCTAGAATAATTGGTTTGGGAATTTTAAAAAAGTCAGTGCTTAAATAAATATCTTCATGTCCATTACTAAGACAACAAATGGCCCTAAAAAGACAAATTTCATAATAGTGTTTCAGGCAATATAATATTCAGGATTTTGTGCCTGAGATTAAGACATAGATGTACAGGAGCTACATTTTGCTTGATTTTAGTTAACACAACAGCCATTAATTTTTTTTAAATTGACCCTTCCACTTGCTGAGGAAATATTATTGGCTGCAGTATTTACCAGAGAAGATGAATAATTCCCATATGAGGATATAGTCATTGATAATTTTCCCACACTGCAGTGAATTGCTCTATATCTATGCACTTCTGGGAGACTCTAAGTAGACTTAGTTATTTATCAAAAAACAACAAAAATTTCATGATTTCCTTGCTTTTTTAAATTGTTGAGTAGTATTCCATTGTGTAAATGTTCCACAATTTCTGTATCCATTCCTCCTCTGAGGGACATCTGGGTTGTTTCCAGGTTCTGGCTATTATGAACAAAGCTGATATGAACATGGTTGAGCAAATGTCCTTATTTGTATACTTGAGCATATTTTGGATATAGGCCTAGGAGTGGTATAGCTGGATCATGAAGTAGCACTATTCCTAATTTTCTGAGAAAGTGCCAGATTGATTTCCAAAGTGATTGTATAAGTTTATGTTCCCAACAGCAATGGAAGAGGTTTCCCCTTTCTCCACATCCTCTCCAGAATGTGTTGTCACTTGAGTTTTTCATCTTAGCCATTCTGATGGGTGGAAGGTGAAATCTCAGGGTTGTTTTGATTTGCATTTCCTGATGAGTAAGAATATTGAGCATTTTTTAAAAGTTTCTCTGCCATTTGATTTTCCTCAATTCGGAATTCTTTGTTTAGTTGTGTACCCCATGAAATTTGCACGCAAATGGTGGGAACTAGAAAAGATCATCCTGAGTGAGGTATCCAAAAAGCAGAAAGGCATACATGGTATATTCTCACTTATGAGTGGATGTTAGACATATAATATACAATAATCATACTAAAATCTGTACACCTACTGAAGCTAAGCAAGAAAGAGGACCCTGTGTAAGATGATCAGTCCTATTTCAGAAAGACAAACAGGATGTACATCAGAAGAGGGAGAAAACAGAAAACAGCTTAGGAGTCTACCACAGAGGGACTCTGAAAGGCTCTACCCAGCAGGATATCAAAACAGATGCTGAGACTCATAGCCAAACTTTGGGCAGAGTGCAGGAAATCTTATGAAATAAGGGAGAGATAGAAAGACTTGGAGGGGACAGGAGCTTCACAAGGGAAGAAAAAAAAATCTGGGCACAGGGATATTTTCTAAGACTGATATTCTAACCAATGAACATTTGTGGAGATAAGCTAGAACTCCTTCACAGATGTAGCCCCTGGCAGCTCAGTGTCCAAGTGGGTTTCCTAGAAATGGGAAGAATGACTGTCTTTGACTTGTACTCAGTGTCCTGCTCTTTGATCACCTCGTCCTGAGAGTGGTGCAGCCTTACCAGACCACACAGGAAGAAAACGCAGGCAGTCCTGGGGAGACCTGATAAGCTAAGGTCAGAGGTAAGGGAAGGGGGACTTCCCCTCTCCGTGTACTTGGGGAGGGGAATGGGAGGCTAAGAGGAAAGGATGGCAGGATTGGGAGGGAATAAGGGATGGGGCTACATTTGGGATACAAATTTAATGAACTTTAATTAATAAAAAATTATTTAACCAATTAAAAAACAACAAGAACAACAAAAAGGACATGACATTGAGAGGAGGTCATGCTGGAAGTCAAAGGAAAGGAGTTGAAATTCAAACTTGAGGATATGCAATGTCACTGTATGCATATATGAGATTCTCAAATATAAATATATGATTCTTGCTTATTCTTTTTTTTTTTGTCCAAGTCATGGTTTCTTTGTAACTGCCTTGGCTGTCCCATAACTTTGTTCATAGACCAGGTTAGCCTCAAACTCATAGAGATCCACCTGCCTCTGCCTCATGAATAGACTGTTGAGATTAAAGGCATATGCCAGTGTACCTGGCTTTTAAAATTTAAGGTTAAAAGAATGAAAAGCAAGTAAAGTATTTATCATGAATAATTGAGGAAAGAATCTCTGAAGTAACCCCAGAATTGCACAGTTTTGCTTTTGTTTCTCATTAATGCTTCCTGGGAATTGAATTTCATTGCCTTCAATTCACTCCAGTTCTTGAACATAATCATGAGTTATAGAAACAGACATGTAGGAAAGCAGGATACATGTGTAACAGAAACCAAGGAGAAAAGCAGGCAAAGATGAAAATTTAGCTCCTACAAAGTAGTGAGTATATCCTGCAAAGTGGATATGTTTCTAATTTGAAGATTTAAAGGCATTTTTGAGAAATGAATGATCAAAGATCTACTGAATTTAGTAACTGCCAAAGTTAGTATTATATTATTTGTTTATATAGCACAACAGACTTTCCAAGTAGAAGCAGCCAGTAACACGCGTAAATATTTAAATCAAAACAATGCACTAATGCAGAACACAAGGTTTCATACTAGTCAAGATCATATTAGGCAACAAAGCAACAAATACATGTTTGAAAAACTGCGAGCAGAAGGAAAGTATGAGGTCTCTGCCTCTTACACAGACTTGCCATGGATTTTACATTTCAACATATTCAGTTGATATTCAAAGTAATTTTTCTTTGACTTGAAAATCTATCATCTGGTCTTATTTGTTCCTCTCTCCCCACCTCGCCATTTTGTGAGAAACTCGTGAGAAGAAGTGACGCATGATAAGTAATGGGGCAGAACCTGAGTGCATTGTGAAAGGGAACAAATCAGAAAGAACATTGCTGGAGGTCAGCGCCGGGAGTGTTCATTATTTCTAGATCTTCGGGGTAAGCTGGCAGGCAAGTATGACTTGCCTCATAGAGTACCAAGTGAACCTTTCTAAGATGGAAAAGTGAAAGAACATTTGCAGTAGAAACCCTAATATTATACCATCTGCCATGTTTCATTTATATGAACATAAAAAAGATAAAGTAGTGATAGGACATAGCTTTTTATGATAAACATATAATATTCTATGACACTGCATGATAGAAGGAAAATAAACTAGAAATATTCACGCAGTCAGTACATGTAGAATAATTTTCACACCAGAATGACAGCTTGTCTGATTAATAAAATAAAAGCATTAATTTGTAATGTAATTACACTTGTTTAGAATTTTTGGTTGTTGAGAATAGTTGGTTTAGTTTTTTGTGGAGATTGCATACTTTCTTGAGAATTTTCTTTTTTTAGATTCTCTACTTATTTTAATTTTATTTAATATTTTTTATTTTTTATATTAATCACAGGTTATTCACTTTGTACCCCAGCTGTAGCCCCCTCCCTCAGTTCCCTCCTATTCCCACTCTCCCTCCCTCTTCTCCTCCCTGCCCCTTTTCAAGCCCACTGATAGGGGAGGTTCTCCTCCCCTTCCATCTGACCCTAGCTTATCAGGTATCTTCAGGACTGGCTGCAATGTCCTACTCTGAGAAATTAAAAAAAAATAAATTAAATAAGAATGAAAGTTTCTGCTTGTTACCAGTGGTGACTTTGTTAACATTGAGCTTCTGTTGACCTAGAATCTGCCTCTTCATGTTTCTTATATCTCATATTAGAATATTGTGTATAACATCAGTGTGATATGATTATCTTTGTATAGAGATGCAAATATTCTTTTTTCGTTTTTTTTCTTTAATTGTTTGTTAGAAATAAGTTTTAAAGTTTATTGATTTTGAAAAAAAGTAATGTTTGGAAATTACCATATGTGAGCCAATGACTTTGTCACACACCTTAGAGAAATAGAGTACTTATGAGTGGGATAAATTAAATGATATTAGGATATTAGCGTCTTTAAGAAAGAACAGGGACGTATGCCAGGTTTAAAGAGAGTTATTTTCTTGATCTTCGGTGAATGTATACAATTGAGTCCACTGAATACTGGTTAAGGAGGAAATCTCTGTGCTATCTAGCTCTGTAAGGACAATTTTTATCCACATTTATGTTAGAAGTTGTGATCACATGTAATCTCGATTATGGTGATTTTTAACTAGTAGAATGTTAAAGCAGTTTTAATCTACATTTCTTTGACAGTTAAAACTGTTGATTACCTTTAAAGTATTTAATGGCTGCTTAGAGAAATTTCTGTTCAATTGCACAGCTGACGTTACTTTTGTAAGTTCTTTGTAAAGAAATATGCAGTGAGGTATATGGCTGGAAAAAATTTCTCCCATTCTGTGGATTGCTCCCCACTTCACTGATAGATTCTTTTGTTATATAAACATTTTAACGTTTATGAATTTGCATGAGTCAATTTTTAGTCTTCCTTCTTTTGTTTCAGGAGACCTATTCAGAAATTACTTATGTGTACCTATATATTGTCCTACATTCTATTTTATCCCCTGTCAGATTCAAGGTATGGTGTCATACATTGCAGTCTTTGATCCATTTAAATTTGGGCTTTGATTAGGGTAAGAAGTAGGGGGTCTCTTTTTTTCCTACAGATAACTGTCAATTTTGACCAGCACAAATTAATAAAAATTCTCCCTTTTCTTCAGTGAAACATGAGGCTGTACTTATATCTGCTTTCCTCTATTCTCTTCCATTGATCAATGTGTCTGTTTAATATGCCAGGCCCATGATGTTTTCATGCTATTTCTGCAGTATACCTTGATATCTTTCATTGACTTGTTTTAGCTTTTTTTTTTTTTTTTTTTTTTGCTTTTGTGGGTTTGTTTGTCTGTTTCTTTGTTTTTGATTTTGTGTTTTGAAACAGAATTTCTCTGTGTACCCCTGGCTGTCCTGAACCTTTGCTCTGTAGACCAGGCTCGCCTTGAGCTCAGAGATACACCCTGAGTGCTGGAATTAAAGATTTCTACCTCTGCTACCACAGCAAACCACCACCTACTGGCTTATTGCTTGTTTTATGTTACTTTTTTTAAATCATTGGTCTTCTGTTTTTCCACATAAATTTTGGATTTTTGTAAACTTTCTGTGAAGAATTGCTTTGAAATTTCTGTGAGGAATTGCCTTAAATGAGGAGTTAAAGGAGTCTGTATATTGTTTTGGGGGATATTCATACAACCTTGTGAATATGGGTAGCAGTGTCTGAATAAAGGGACTGTTAGTGTCAAAGTAAAACAAATACAAATACAAGAAGAGCATGTGATGGGAGGCACTAGGGAAAGATGAATGCATGAGTGGTTTCTGGATATGATCAAAATGCACTGTATAAATACGTAGAAATTTCAGTACATAAAAAGTTATTATAAAAAAGAAAGGAGAAAAAAATTAGTCTGAAGTTAGGCTAGGATGAGCATCAAAAGTTATCTGCATTCTGGCTTCTTTTTCTTCTTCTTCTTTGCCTAGTAATATTTATATACATATTGGCTATTTTTTTTCTTTCTTTGGTGGCAGATTCCCTGTCATGAGATGGACAGCATCTACATTGGCACCAGGATATCTAACTGTTAATTCTTCTGGGAACACATTCACATAGCTCAGACTACATTTCAAGAGGCTCTGTCAGAGCAGGATGGTCTAGAGGTGGACATTTTTTAATATTCTTTACTTCTGCTGTCACAAAATAGAAGAGTTTCTAACCAGACAACAAAAAGAATATCAGACTATCTTTCACAGTGGCCATAGGGGACATAAAGCTTATTTGGGAAGACTGATAGTGCATGTGGTAAGGTTAGGAAAGGGAGAGCTAGGTTCCACAACCTATAGTGAAGGACTATTTTGTTGTTTGAGAAATTATACTTCTGGCTGTAGATTTAGGCTGATTAGCCTACGGCCTGGAGGAGAAGGCCAAGAATGGATTTTGTTGTTCTTCTGTAGGTCGTGGGTGGGTATATTGCTTAGGTGTAACTGATTTTTCTTCAATTTGAGTTTCTGTTTGGGTGGTATGAACATTAAATGCTACTTAAGACTGAGATATAGCAGCAGCACATTGAAGATTCCAATCTCATATCCTTGACTTTGATTCATAGACTTGCAGGAATCAGAAATATCATCTTGCTTTGTAAGCATTTACTTGGAGAAACTGGTTAAATCCATTGTGTCAATTTGTTGCCCTTCCCTCCAGTCATTTTTCTCGTGCTCTTTCCCAGATAATCCATTTTTCCTTCTATATCTATTTAAGTTCTACCCTTTTATCCTCACGTCCTCCCAGCTTTACATTTGTCCTTTACCTGACTTCTTCCTCAGCATGGAACTTTGGTCTTTGGACATGGCTATGAGGTTGGAGATCCATTGATGGAGTTCTACCTCTTCTAGTCCTTAAGTAATTCAGTCTATTGGAACTGACTTTACAGATTGGCTTTAGCTACAACTCATAAGATCTATACCCACAAACAATACTCATTAAGTTCTAGTGTTTCAGAACCAGACTCTGTAATAAAGATAATGAACTCAAAAACCAACATGAAATTATCTCCGTTGCAATGCTTGGGTTTAGTTAGTGGGAAAGACTGCCAATATTTTAAAGTTTTCAGTTTTCAAGGCATGGGTTCTCAAATGGAGGAGATATTTGGTATATTTTAGAAGGGTATACTGGGGAGATGAAGTATGAACTAATTTTAAAAGAAATATTGGGGGAGGGGTTGGTTTACATATATCTCAGACACAGTATAGAGATGTAGGGTCAAATTATAAAGCTAAAATCAATAAAATAATATTAATTGCAAATGAATGGAATAACCCAAAAAGTAGACTTGAATAATGGAAACATTATTGAATAAAGGAAAGACACGTGGTGCAGTGGAGATTAGAGTAAGTGCTTTGAGGAATGGGCACAGCCATGTTATGACATAATGATTAGTGGGAGATTTATTGGCATCACCTTCTCTTCCATTTAACAGAGGAATGAATTATTTCTAGTTTTCTCCCCTTATTGCTGGAGAGGGAAACTTTAGGAGACGGGGGTAAGTCTTGGAAGGCTTGGAGACTAGAAATCTAATACAGTTAATAGATGAGGGTACAGCAGTGGAGATGGGGGAAGAGTTCTTGGGATGGAAATTGGTGAGTTTAAAGAGAAAGAGACACTCTAACTAGGAACTTGTATTATGTAGAACAGTAAGTAGAGTTTTCAAAGCTGCCAGATATAGTGAGTGTTGTGGTTTGAATCCTCTCCATGATCTTATTTGCTTATTTGGTTGAACATGTTCCTCAACTTGAAACACTACTTTGGAATTTTGTAGTGACTTTTAAAAGTAGAATCTTAAAACATCTCCATCCTATGACATCCTTGTCATGATGAACTGACAATTTTAATCCATTCTAAGTCCAAATAAACTTTTACTCTCCTAAAATTATTGATTTAGTGGATGTTATTGTCTCTGAGTGCCTTAATGGCCTAATTCATCACTGTGATAAAATATATTGCTAACAAAACACAAAGGAAAGCATGATGATAAGGGCAGCTTGGGAATATAATGGTGGACTTTATAGACATCTGAGTGTATCAAGACACAGATTGAAAAAGAGTACAAGCATGGATATCACACATGATATTGCCTCTCAGAGACCTAATGTCTGTCATGTAAACTTCCATAACCTCCTGAAGAGGGTGACCACCAATTCTGAGGGAAAAACACATTCAAATCACAAAGCATCCATCAACCAGAATGGAAAGAAAAGTTTCATTGGGAACTAATCTATATGCAAATTAAAAGGCTATTGGTTTGGTATCTCAGCATATGTGTGTGATTCAACACGTTACATTTTTTGCTTATTTCATTTTAATCTTTAAAATTTTCATACTCCTGAGTTCTTTCTCATGTACCAGATATGAATGAGAGCATGGCATATTTTTCTTCCTGTGACTTGTATACTTCACTCAATAAAATGTGTTCAGGTTTCATAATGGTATGAAAAATACCATGGTCTCCTGTATTTTCCGTGTGAATGATATCTCATTGTGAATATTATTTATTCAAAATTATCTTTACTGATTCATCTGATGGCCATTTGTTTTGAGTTCAAAGCCTGGCCATTGTAAAGAACACTACAGTGACCACACTGAGTGTGGGTACTTTTTTGGCATGTTCATTTTATTTCTTTTGAATAATTATGCATTAATACATATAATAGTTTTTAGGTTACTAGATCAAATAGCAGCATTATTTTTCATTTTTGAGAGAAATTCATAGTAATTTCTATAACCACTCTATTAATATACACTACAGAGTGAAACCGTGGTTCCCTTTCCTCTTCATCCTCTCCAAAGAGTTTGTGATCTTTGTGATCACCATTACAACAGCTGTTAGGTGATAGCTGGCTGTAATTTTATTTTGCATTCTTTTGATGGTTAGTCATATGAAATATGCATTTTGCTTATGTTTATGTATTTCTTGAGAAATACCCATTTAAAACCTTAACCCATTTAAAGTAATGTTCTTTTAAGTTTGATTACATATATCATTTATTAACTCCTTATCAAATGTTTATCTTACACAGCTTTTCCCCTACTGTGGAGAGGGTCTACTTTGCCGATGGCTACCTTGGCCTTTTATTTTACAGTAAAGCCATTTGTTCACCTTTGATTTTATGGTTGTTAATTTTGAGGCCATTAAAAACATTTCAATTTTAATGATCATTCATGATATGTTCTCTTTATTATAACTTATTCACTTTGTATCCCAACTGTAGGCCCCTCCTTCGCCCCTCCCAAATCTTCCCACCTTTCTTCTTCTTCTCCCCTTCCATCTTACCCTAGCCTATCAGGTCTAATCAAGACTGGCTGCATTGTCTTCCTCTGTGGCCTGGTAAGGCTGCTTCAGAATGTGTTAAATAATCACAACACTGTGCAAGAGTTCTCTTCTTCTCCAACAAGCATTTGCATTAATTTTAATTTTTTTCGCATTAATCCCCTAGAGCTTTTGTCCTGGGTTACAGTTTGACTTGTTTAAGACTTATATTATTCATTGAATTTGTAATTTAGTTTTTGCCTATTAACTGAAACTTGAGTCCAATTACACTCTTCTGTTTGCAGTTACCTAATTTTTACAATACCGTTAATCAGACAGGTACCTTTTTCTGTTGTGAATACTCTGGGTAACTTTTCAAAAATCAACTGACCATGAATAAATTATGTTATTTCTGGTTATGTTTTATTCTGTGATTCAGTGCTCTGTTTTTATCATTGAAATAGAATTCCTTTCAAAAATTATTTTATGCCTCTATGAAATAACACTTATTTAACTCTATTAAACATGAATGTCTAGCTACTATTTTACTTACAAAATAATTTGTTGGCTTTCATCAATTAGCTTATTTCACTGTTGATGACAATAATTCTAGTTGACTTTATCCATGAGGTTTTGACCCTTAATTGTTGAAATAAACTTGTACACCTTGACACAATCCAAGGAGAGCATATGGCTTCAAGAATGAGATACTAGAACTTTTAATCAGATGGCAAAATCTGGGAAATCTAGCAGATGAGTTTTTTGGGTGAGATTGTTTAGTATTCAAGTCAGATACAAGGAGGTAGCAATATACCAGCAATAGTCTATTCATCCACAGTAAAGGCTACAGAAGTTTACACTATCTGTGGCCTAATCTGATGAAGGAATTTCTTTAAAGAGTCTCCTATAAGCATGGATTGCTTTAGCAGGAGCCTGCTAAATAAGTTTTCCCAAAAAAGGCATAGTTGCAGCTGTTTCATATTATTGAAAAATATTTTTAAAATCGTGTTAGTAGAGAGAATAGAACAGTGTTGAGAAAGCAGTTTTTCCCATTCATCATTGAAAAAAACATGATAACCAGAAGGTTCAGATCTGTGCTCACATGCTTTCTGGGGAAATTTTTCAGAAAAAGAAACAGATAGCGGTCAGCCTATTTTATACATATGCTAATGACAGAAAAATCTAGAAATTGAATGGATATGCTACAGTGGGAGTATCTCCAACTGTGGAGTTATGTAACCACAAGTGTTTGCTTGAAAGCCGAACTTTTATATATGTAGATACACATATGCATCTATTTATTCATCTGTCTACATGAGACCCACCACATACATAAATACTCAATATATTTGGGCTTAGAATACTGGTATCCTCCAAATTAGTATAACCTGTAAAAGGCTTATAATAATTCTCTTATGAAATTTAGATGTCTCAAGGAAGATATAGTTCTTTAAATGTTTAGTGATATTCTTGCAAGTATATTTAAAATCTTCTTTTTAAATGAAGAACAAAACATACCTTGCATTTTGTGTATAGTTTGGGTAAGAAAAAAATCAGCCATACTATCCACATTTCTGAGGATGAAAAAACAAATAAAATAGGTCAGAGTAATCCAGATCATTTTTCAATTATAAGGAAATAAGCAGCGGATTTTCCATGAAAGTGGATGAAAAATGAAATAAGCTAAATCAATAAGGAAAATGCTGCCTCTTTTTCCTTATTTGTGGAATGCAGATTTAACCTCTCTCTCTCTCTCTCTCTCTCTCTCTCTGTTTTACACCAAAGTAGAAAAGGTAGAAAAGGGATCATGAGAAGAAAAGAGAACTTAAAAGAGGCAGAGAGGGTATTGGAACTCCTATGATGTGAGAGCAGAAAGCAAGACCATTAGTTGCAAAGAAGTAAATGGAAAAGAAGTTGTGGGAGATGTGAAGGGACACTAACAACTTAAAATGACACATGCAAATTAAATTCCCATAACAAAATGTATTATTTCGCATGGTAACTAAAAAAAAAATATCGCAGCAGATAAAGTCACTTGCAGTCAAACTTTAAGATCTAAGCACAGGACCTACATGGGTAAGAGAAGATGTGGTAATTTGTCCTTCAACCTCTATAGATGCCTTGTAACATATTTGCTCTCTCTCTCTTACATACACACACCAAATAAAAGTAATGTAAATGTAAAACATTAATAAATAAAAATAAAATTATCATAGATAACAAGAAGATTCTAAATTTACTCAGTTTTCCTGTATTTCACTTTATCCTGATTCTTTGATGTCATTAGTAAATTTTAATATTCAATGTGGTGTCTGATATACAGATCTTTATTTGATAATCTTCATTCCAGTGTTATCTTCGGATGTTATGTTAGGAGTTTAAGAAAAGATAGACAAAGGACATGTCACATATCTGCCCTCATCTCAAATTTCCTATGGTTATAAAGCCAAATTATAACATATATTATCAATGTTCACTCATTAAGATAATAAAGTATATATTCAAATAATATTTTCCATTTGATTATTGTCTCATAAATATCTGCTCTTCTCTGATAAAGTGGGTCAAGTGAAATATTTAAACAGGTATGAACTCTGCTTAAAGCAGGTAACACTAATGATGATGAAGTCAGCATTGAATAATACTCATTGAAGAATATAGAAAAAAATCAGAAATTATAATTTCTTTCTTGACAGTTGTTCCGTGTTTCCAGAGTTAACAGAAGTATATAAGGTGCAGTGTGAATGTGCAGCATCTCAGTAACAGAGAAAGTATTAAAAACTTAAAATTATTTCAATGTTTCCAAACAGAACAAGTATTACCAAATAAGTTTTCTCAACACTAGAATGTTATCATTTGGCTTATTGATGTTTTTCTTTCCTTGCTGTTCAGAAACTTTTATTCATATTACAGACAAAATTAAACAGAAACTTAGTTAATTTAAAGCATAGACCTTTTTAGTCTAAATATGTATTATATTGGAAACACATAGGAATATACTGTTAAGTTTTCATAACAAGCAGTGTTTAGAACAATTTAATTTGTCAAAAAAAGGATTAATCATATTAATATTCCCTGTGCATATTTTTAGCTATGATTTTATTATCACAGTAAATTAGGGAGATCATAAGAAAATAAAATCTATCTTCAGCAGAATAGTATTCACGATGATAAAGATATAGGTGACTTTTTTCAAATATCTCATGTGAAATATTATTTGATTGGCTACAGTCAGCAAACATCTCTTTTATTAGCAAAAGATATTTAACACCAATATGGTAAGAATAATGAATTCAGTTCTTACATGTGGAAAAACTGAGAAATTTTATTGAATATACATGTACGTAAAAGGTTAAATTCAACAGTGTCTCTTTGGGAGTCTGAGTAAATTATTTCCAATTAACATCATACAAATAAGTTATAAAGATGGTTTCTCTTTAAAATCCAAATAGATTTCCTAAACATATTTTTAGATATAAATTCCTCAATCTTTTAAAACCAGGAAGAAGAAACAGGATTGCCTTCTGCTTCTTGTTTAGAATGTAGATCCTTCCAATCAGCATGGTTTCCACCAGTAATGCTTCCTGCAGAGTTGTGGTCAATACCTCTGCATTGACTGAGACTTTCCTCCCAATCTTCTTTCAATCCAGCAGACTGGTACTCATATACAGTGTAACTTGGCTACTAGAAATCCATAAATCTATCTTTATTAAAAACAAATGTTTCGTTTTAATCTTTTTGTTACTAATGTATATCAGAACAAAATCTGCAAACTTTTAGAATGTTTATTTAATAATAAACACTACTTAAAGTACATTTCAAGTACTGTCCTAATTACTAGGAGCCTAGTTATGGAATTTCATTACTCCAATTGTCCATTTAAAGAAATTCTGAGATGTAAAATGAATATGAAGCAAAATTTGAAACTAGAAAATTTGTTACCTAAAATCAATGTTATATAGAAAGAAAGGAAAGTCATTCATTCAGAGAATACAGGAGACTGAGTAAAAA
>JAQQSO010002852.1:0-14032 GCA_028658305.1 Pachyuromys duprasi
GCCACAGAGGAAGACAATACAGCCACTCCAGATGAGACTTGATAGACTAGGATCAGAAGGAAGGCGAGAAAGATCTCCCCTATCAGTGGACTTCGGGAGGGGCATGGGTAGAGAAGGCAGATATAGGGTAAGATTGGGATGGAAGGCGGGAGAGACCTACAAGGGGAATACAAAGAAATAAATTGAAATTAATAAAAATTAAAATTTAAAAAATAAATAAAGCTGCTGCAAACATGTTTGAGCAAATGTCTTTGTTGCATACTTGAGCATCTTTTGGATATATCCATAGGTTGCTATAGCTGGCTCTTGAGGAATCACTATTCCTAATTGTCTGAGAAAGCACCAGATTGATTTCCAAAGAGATTGTACAAGTTTACATTCCCACCAGCAATGGAGGAGGGTTCCCCTTTCTCCACATCCTCTCCAGCATGCGTTGTCACTTCACTTTTTGATCTTAGCCATTGTAAGGTGAAATCTCCGGGTGTTTCTACTTGTCATCTTTCTCATGGCTACAGATGTTGAGCATTTCTTTAATTGTTTCTCTGCCATTTCAATATTCCTCTATTGAGAATTCTCTGTTTAGATCTGTACTCCATTTTTAATTGGATTAGTTGGTTTGTTGGTATTTAACTTTTTAAGTTCTTCATATATTTTGTATATTAGCCCTCTGTCACATATAGGGTTGGTAAAGATTCTTTCCTAGTTAACAGGCTGTTGTTTTGTTATGAAGACAGTGTCCTTTGCTTTACAGAAACTTTCCAGTTTCTTGAGGTCCCATTTATTGATTGTTAATCTTAGAATCTATGCTGTTGGTGTTCTGTTCAGGAAGTTTTCTCCTGTGCCAATGAGTTCAAGGCTCTTCCCCACGTTTTCTTCTAACCGGTTTAGTGTGTCTGGTTTTCTGTTGAGATATTTGTTTTGTTTCTGTTGTTTTTAAAATTTTTATTATTAGTTACTTTCTATTAACTCTGTATCCCAGGTGTATCCAGCTCCCTCATTCCCTCTCACCCCACCCCCCTGGTCTACTCCCTGCCCCTTTCCAAGTCCAATGATAGGGAAGGACTTCCTTCCCTTTCCTCTGACACTGGTTTATAAAGTACCTTCAGGACTGGCTGCAAAGTCCTTCTCTGTGGCCTAGGATAGCTGCTCCTCCCTTGCAGGGTGGGGAGGTCAAAGAACCTGCCATTGAATTCATGTCAGAAATAATCCTTATTCCTCTTACTAGAGTACTAACATAGATACTGAGCTACCATGAGCTACATCTGAGCAGAGGTTTTAGGTTATATCCATACAGGGTCCTTGTTGGAAAAACAGTCTCATATAAGATCCCTGTGCCCAGATATATTTGGTCCTTGTGGAGCTCCTATCCTCTCCAGATTATATTAACTCCCCCTTCTTTCATATGATTCCCTGCACTCTGCCAAAGGTTTGGTTATGAGTCTCAGTTTCTACTTTGATACACTGCTAGGTAGAGTCTTTCAGATGCCCTCTGTGGTAAGCTCCTGTCCTGTTACTTCTTTTCTCCTACATCCAATGTCCATCCCCTCTGTCTTTCTAAGTGAAGAGTGATCTTCTTACCCAGGGTCCACTTTTTTTGTTTATCTTCCTTAGGTGTATAGATTTCAGTATGTTGATCATATCTTATAGGTCTAAATAAGTGAGTATGTACCATGTGTGTCTTTCTCCTTCTGGAATACCTCACTCAGAATGATACTTTCTAGATACCACCATTTGCCTGCATATTCCATGATTTCCTCATTTTTAATTGGTGAGTAGTACTCTACTGTGTAAAAATACCACAATTTCTGTATCCATTCCTCAGTTGATAGACAGCTGGGATGTTTCCAGATTCTGGGGCTATTACAAATAAAGCTGCTACAAACATGGTTGAGCAAATGTCCTTGTTTTGTACTTGAGCAACTTTTAGATATATGCCTATGAATGGTATAGCTTGATCTAGAAGAAGTGCTATTCCTAGTTGTCTAAGAAAGTGCCAGATTGATTTCCAAGTGGTTGTACCAGTTTACATTCTCACCAGCAATGGAGGAGGGTTCCCAGTTCTCTACAACCTCTCCAGCATGTGTTGTCATTTGAGATTTTGATCTTAGCCATTTTCACAGGTGTAAGGTGAAATCTCAGGGTCATTTTGATTTGCATCTCTCTGATGGCTAAGGATGTTGGGCATCTCCCTAAGTGTTTCTCTGCCATTCTATATTCCTCTACAGAGAATTATCTGTTTAGCTCAGTACCCCATTTTTAATGGGATTGCTTGATTTATTGATTTTTAACTTCTTTAGTTCTTTACATATTCTGGATATCAGCCCTCTGTCAGATATAGGGTTGGTGAAGATCCTTTCCCAGTCTGTAGGCTGTCGTTTTGTTCTGACAACAGTGTCTTTTGCTTTATAGAATTTTTTTAGTTTCATGAGGTGGTATTTGATCCACTTGGACTTTAGTTTTGTGCAGGGTGATAAACCTGATTGTATTTGCATTTTTATACATGTAGTCATCCAGCTAAACCAGCACCATTTGTTGAAGATGCTGTCTTTTTTCCATTGTGTTGTTTTGAATTCTTTATCAAAAATCAAGTATCCATAGGTATGTGGGTTTATTTCTGGGTCTTCTATTTGATTCCATTGATCCAACATTCTTTTTCTATGCCAGTACTATGCAGTTTTTTATTACTATTGCTCTGTAGTACAGCTTGAGATCAGTTAAAAAGATACCTCCAAATGATATGTTGTTGTACAAGGTTGTTTTTAGCAATTTTGGCTTCTTTTGTTTTTCCATATGAAATTGAGCATTTTTCTTTCAAGGTCTGTAAGGGGTGATTCAATATATGAGAATACATCAATGTAATCTACCATATAAAAAACTGAAAGTGAAAAACCACATGATTATCTCCTTAGATGCTGAAAAAGCATTTGACAAAATCCAACACACATTCATGTTTAACGTTTTGGAAAGATTGGAGATACAAGACACATACCTAAACATAATAAAGACAATAAACAGCAAGCCTATAGCTAACATCAAACTAAACAGAGAGAAACTTACATAAATCCCACTGAAAACAGAGACAAGGCAAGCTTGCCCACTCTTTCCTTATCTCTTCAATATAATTATGGAAGTCCTAGCCAGAACAATAAGACAACTGAAGGAGATCAAGGGGATACAAATTGGAAAGGAAAACGTCAAAGTATCACTATTTGCAGATGATATGGTAGTATACATGAGTGACCCCAAAAATTCAACCAGAGAACTCCTATAGCTCATAATCAACTTCAGCAATGTGGTTGGATAAAAAATTAACTAAAAAAATGAGTAACCTCTTGTATAAGAAAGACAAAAGGGGTTCTAGGTTATATCCATACGTGGTCCTTGGTTGGAGAAACAGTTTCATAGAAGACCCCTGTGCCCTGATATATTTGGTCTTTATAGATTGCCTGTCCTTTTCCGATCATACTAACTCCCTCTTCTTTCATATAATTCTCTGCACTCTGTCAAAGGTTTGGTTATGAGCCTCAGCATTTGCTTTGATACACTGCTAGGAAGAGTGTTTCAGAGGCCTTCTGCAGCTGGTTTCTGTCCTGCTACTTGTTTTTTTTTCCTACTTCCAATGTCCATCAAATCTGTCATTCAGAGGAGGACATTGCAGCCAGTCCTGAAGATACCTGATAGGCTAGGCTCAGATAGAAGTGGAGGAAGCCTCTCCTATCAGTGGACTTAGAGAGGGGTAGGGAGGAGATGAGGGAAGGTGGGTAGGATTGGGAGGGAATGATGAAGGGAACTACAGCTGGATACAAAATAAATAAACTAACTAATATAAAAAATAAAAGTTTAATTAAAAAAGAAAGACAAAAGGGCTGAGAAAGAAATTAGGGAAACAACACCCTTCACAATAGCCACTAATAACACAAAGTACCTTAATGTGACTCTTACTAAGTAAGTGAAAGACCCGTTTCAAGTCTCTGAAGAAAGAAATTAAATAAGATATAAGAAGATGGAACGATCTCCCATGCTCATGGATCGGTAGGATTAACATAGTGAAAATGGCCATCCTGCAAAAAGCAATCCACAAATTTAATGCAATATCCATTAAAATATCAGCACAATTCTTCACGAACTTCTTATTATTTTGCTTTCCTGAAAGTACCAAGTCCTTATGAAACTGCTTACGATTGGATTATAGATTTGGAGTGTATGCTTGCCAATATTTATTGTTATGAGAATATTATAAAATTTACACATGTAAACAACTATTGTTAAAAGACTCAGTCAATTAGTTTGGAGAATACTAAGTAAAGGTTTCAAAATGAACTGAAACTAAAGCATCTCCAGTAAATGCAGGGGTGCATGTCCTTGCTTTGTGGGGTTAGTAGGAAGGTCTTCTAAAGCCTAGAGCTCGTGAAAGGACTGCCCCCAAACATGATGCCCCTGATCACCCTGGTTCTAAGCAATGAGGTGTCAGAGATGAAGAATGAGTCATCTTCTGGATTAAAGCCCCTCTCCTGTGGTCCATGCTGCCACCAGTGGATATTCCTGGTCGTTGTTGCCACTGGGGACCATACTGATGTCCGTGGCTTGTGCTGCTGCCTGAGACCATATTGGTATCCATGGTCTGTGATACCTGTGCAGGCTGTGTTGATGTTCATTGTTTGTGTTACTCTAGGAGGACATGTGGATTTCCTTACCCTGGGCTACTGCCTAAGGCCATGTTGATGTCATGTGGATGTCAGTGGTCTCTGCAAAAACCAGGAAGATGCTTAGTTATGTGTTCCTGTGCTGCTAACAGAGGCTGTATCGATGTCCATGGTCCATAATCTATGCTACTCTTGGATGTTATGAGCAGGGAAGCTTCTTTTGCAGTAATACAGATGGCAGTAGACTCATAATAGAGATTGTAGACATTGAAGGCTTCTGTGGCAACTGCTCTCCTGTCCTGCTCTTCCCCCCGCCACCTCAGAGCCAATCCAAAAAGGAAGTTATTGAAGACAGTCCTCAAACATTTTAATGAAGATACTCAAGGGCAACTCTTCACAGCTGATGTCTTGAAGCAAGATGGGAGTTGGGAAGGAGTCTGTTTTCTTTAGGTGTGTGGCCTCTGAGAGTTTGACTACGTTTCAGTGAGTGTACACATAACACAAATTGGACTTGGTGTATTTTTTTTTCTTCGTAGGGGAAGCAGGAAGGCACAAGGATGGAAGGGTGGTTCTGGGAGGAATGGGATGAGTTTAATTAAGATGTATTATATAGATTTCCTAAATGATCAATAAAATATGCTGAAAAAAGGAAAAGAAAACTTAAGTACACATACTTGGTATTAAAATAAAAAGAAGAAACTTATGAACCTATGTGTAATGTTACAAACCTTGAAATATATTTTTTGCAGGAAAATGGTTGACTAAAAACTAGCATTTAGTCAGATTAGCTAAGTTTTCTAAAACCATAGCTCCAATCTCTACCTCACATGTAGTAAGTTGAACTACTGATAAAAAAAAAGTAGGCACTTTTTACAGAACATTACCTTTAAAAAATTCATAAGAAACTATTTGAATTTGTACTAAACACTTTACAATTCAACTTTCTCCTCTTAAAGCTACAGAAACTAAAACTTGCCAGGCTTCCTTTTACAGTCAAAGAAGAAAAACATTAGCGTTGCCATCCAAGCAATTTTATATAATTCTCTCTGGAAATCCACCTACACCTTTATTTCTGGAAAAATAGAAGGCAGATGCCAGGAAATCACCTCACAAACTATATTTTGCAACAGAAATAAAGCAGCAATTTTATACAAGGTAGATTCTTTTTTTTTTTAATTCAGACAGTGTTTCTCTATGTAACCCTGGCTGTCCTAGAACTTGTTCTGTACACTATGCTGACCTTGAACTCGGAGATCAGCCTTCCAAATGCTGGGATTAAACTCATGTGCCACCACAGCTCAACATTGAGGTCAATTTGTAAACATTACAAATATGCATTAGAAATGTGATGAAGGGGAGGAGGAGCTCCCCTATCAGTGGACTTAGAAAGGGGCATGGGAGGAGATGAGGGAGGTAGGGTGGAGATGGGAAGGAATGAGAGAGGAGGCTACAGCTGGGATACAAAGTGAATTTAATTAATTTTAAAAAATAAAATTAAAAAATTAAAAGGGAAAAGAAATGTCTAGATTTAGATTTTGATCTTTCCATTGTTGTAGGTGTGAGCACTGTATATTTCTTTCCACATCATTGGAATGAGTGTATACAATTAGATAATATTTATGGCATTGTAGAACAGACCTAGGGCATTTCTTATGCTATGCTAGGTAGCTGATCTACTTGAGAAAGAGTTTTTCTGTGTAGTTCAGGATGCTCTACATTTAAAATCTCCTTGCTTTTACCTGTTGAATGTTAAGATTACAAGTAGATGCTATAGAAATTGTATGAATTATGTCATGGTATTATGTTTCCAATTTTATAAAACCTTACATATTGTAATAATTTCCTTTAACAATTTCATCTCAGACACATGAGTGTTTCTTGTTCATGTAAATGTGTGCAAGTAAATGACTAACTTATGAAGTATAGGATATTCTTTGTGGCTGTAAGCAATGAATAGACTAGATATATGTTCATAGCATCTTTTCAAAATAAACAGCTTCAAAATCAATATATCATGTGGTCAACTGTCAAAAAAATGCAACCAAGATAAATCACCACAAACACACCTTTAACCTTAGTATTGATTTTCCCTCTTTGATTTATAAAATATACCATGGTTTCCAATGAATGTTATTCAGTTGTATTTGATGGCTGGAGAGTTAGAAGAGTTTAATTATTGATCTATTTTAATGACAATCACATTAAGCATCCAATTCTTTTCTGCAGATTTTAACATATATGAATAGATTTATTTATCTTTATCATTTAATAAATTACTTCATGATGGTACAAGAATTGAATGTATATATATATTATTTTGATTCATATTTTGCTCTTCTTAAAAAAGATTTAGTTAAAATTATTTGAAAGGAAAATTATGATATAATGTCAAATAAGATGATTTTATTCAGTGTCCAGAAAAGAGATTGTCACATAGTTAAACATAGTGGCAGAATAAACAAAATAAACAAAACAAAGTCTGAGAGGGTTTAGAGAGAGGAAATGAAGGGGAAAATAATGAAATCATATACTATCAAAAATAAAAGTAAAAAAATTAAACATTAATTAAAATCAAAGAACTAGCAGTCTAGGTTACACTCCAGAGATCACTTCATTAAAATAACCTTTTATTTAAAATATTTTCTTTCAAAATAAATATAAGATTCAGCTACCTAACCCTTCAGATATTAGTGAAAGTATCATTAAAGAATGCATAACTTAAAATAGCATTTAAAATTAGGAGTTATTCCTGGAAATTTGGTATGATTTAATTGTGACAGAGTAGATGGTTCTGTATGATGCTTCAAAAAAGGCGTATTCCTTTATGTTTTGGTGAAATGTTCTGTAGATATGTTAAGGCCATTTGATTCATAACGTTGATTAGTTTCAGTATTTCTCTTCTTAGTTTCTGTCTCATTGACCCTGCTCCTTTCTATGCTCCAGAACTGATACTAAAACTTTATTGCTGAAGAAACTGTATTTTTGAGCTACAGGAAATAGAGATATCAAGATCATTTTGATATAAGAGCTTAAGTGCTATGGAATATCATTCATAATACCAGAATAGAAATTAATTATCAATCTTACACAGCTGAGAACTCTATGAGCTACAACAGCAACTGGCTTGACAAAATGTATTTACCTTTGCAATTGGGACATGAATGATACGGCAGAAACCAACCAAACTTTCTGATTGGATTTAAGCTCCAGTACACAAGGCAAATCTTGGTATGCCTGAGACAGTCAACTGCTTCAAAAATCTGTGACTGCTTGGATAATGGGGCTTGGAAAAAAAACGTATTCAATTTTTTCTCCTAAATATACATAGTAATAAAATACATCTTAATTCCTTATTATTAATCCATAAATTAGTGCAACCTTCTATCCTTATGAAAGAATCCTACTAGCAGCGTAGATTCTGAGTAATATAGAGACCATCAAGGAAAAGGAGAGAGAAAGATTGTAAGAACAGGATGTAGAGGACATCTGAACAGAAACAATATTGCTCATATGGCAGGGCCGTTGCACACATAAGATTGCAGAGGCTGTGACTATATCATGAAACATGCACAAGCTCCAGATAGCCTAGACTGAAGTATGCATGGGGGATGAACATGAACTCTTGCCCATAGCTCAGGAGTTGAGGGCTGCTGGGAGAGGGATAGAAGCTACTCATGCTGCCCGCACACATGCATATATACACAGCACTAAGTGGACCCAGTAGATTAAACACAGTCATGAAGAGGGGAGGAAAAATGGTGGGGGATGAGGAGCTAGAGAGGATGGAACGAATGGGAGTGGGTTTGCTTAAAATTTATTTTTAATTTTTATTTATTTATTACAGTTTGTTCAATTTATATCTCAGCTGTGGTCCCCTCCCTCATCTTCTCCCAATCCCACACTCCCTTCCTCTTCTCCCCCTATGTCCATCCTCTGTCCACTGATAGTGGAGGTCCTCCTCGCCTTCCATCTGACCCTAGCCTATCAGGTCTCATCAGAACTGGCTACATCATCTTCCTCTGTGACCTGGCAAGGCTGTAACCCTCCCCTCAGGAGAATTGTCAGAGTTTATTATACCAGAGCGAAATTCTCAAATACTTAAATAATAAAAATAATATTTTATAATGTTTCATATGTGTGATCTATATAATTTTTTGGTGAAACAGAGTGTCCTTTAGCCATACTAATTCTTACCAGACAATTTATTGTTTTTAAAATATTCTTTTTATATTATCTCTAGAACAATTTATCACACGTGTAATTTGCAACAGTAAGCCTAAGACTTTCTTTTTACCATTGTCATCATCACCAGCACCATTATTATTTTTTGTAGTGTGTATCAGCTGTACAAAGTGATAAACTCCATTACCCATTTACAGAAAACCATGGTGTACTTTGATCAGATACATCTTCTCTTTTTCTCCTTTATCTTCAATTCCCCTCTACTTTTTCCTTTTCCTTTCACTGACTCCATTTACTTTAATTTCCTTATACTCTTAAAACTACATCTGATGCAAAAAAGGGGAAACTTGTCTTTGTGAACCTCAGTTTCCTTTTGTGATAAAATAAAACATTTATTCACATCTCCTTTGTCCATTTGTCTGTAAATGGATACTGAGACTTATGACAATGCTTGGTGGTTGTGAACAGGCTGTGGTTCCTTGGGGTACTTACTCAGAAGCAGTTTTATTGGATCATACAAAAATTCTACTTTCAGCATTTGATGGCACATCATACTGATTTCCATTGTGGCTGAACTAATTTGTTCCTAGAAACAGTGTATAGAGACTCTTTTGCTGCCTACATCATTCACAGTACAGGATGTTTTTAATTTCTTAGTGACAGTCTGATTGGGATAAAGTGAAATTTTAATGAAATTTTCTTTTGCTAATTTTCTGTTGCTTATCAATGAAAGAATGAATGATGAAGTGAATGAATGCAGAGGAAGTTGATATAATTTATAATCAAATATTATTTAACCATAAGGAAAAATAAAAGTATGTTGTTTTCAAGACATAGAATGAGAGAAGAGGTCATCTCATGAGGTTTGGACTTTAAGAGAAAGACAGAAGAGTAAAGCAAGAGTGAAGGAAGCAAGAGAATTCCTTCACAGATGGAGTGAGATTTTGCAAATTGGGCAAATATAATTAAAGTACATTATACACTACGAAAACATCAGGGTGAAATTCTTTGTTTTGTAAAATTAATAAAAATCTAAGAGACATTTGCTAATCAATAGTCTCCATTTTGATGGTCTCTTTTATATTATTTTATCTAATTTTATAAATCTCCCATGAATTGGTAACAAAGAAGAAAATGTCCAAAGTTCATGAAGATTTCCTGTTTTGTCTAAATTTCTATTATTTTAGCTTTTATGCTCAAATCCAAGATCTATTTAGAGATACAGCAGAAGTGAATGAATAGAGAGAACAAGGCAGGAGTGGGACTTTGGGTGAAAATAAGAAGGGGATCAGATGTGGATAGATGGAGTGGGTAGACGAGACCGGAGGTTTTGGAGAGAGAGGAGAAACTAATGGTGAGTCATTGCTGAGACATGCTGGAGACCTATGACGGGGTAGGCTCCTCAGAAGATATGGGGGTGACTTTAGCCCAGACTCCTAGCAGCAGGGGTCATGGAGACCGAAGAGACCACTTTCTAGCCAGATAGGAGGGACAAGGAGAATAAATTCACAAGTCCTAAAAGACGTGCAGGGATAAAGTTAGAGCAGAGAATGAGGGAATGTACAACCAATGCTTGGCCCAACCTGAGACCCAGCCCATGGGAGAGAACCAGCCCCTGTTACTATTAATGATGCTCTGCTCTGCTCCCGGACAGGAGCCTAGCATAGCTGTCCTCTGAGAGGCTTCACTCAGCACTCAGCAGTGCAAGGAAACAGAAGCTGAGACCCACAGCCAAACATTAGGCAGAGCTAAGGGAGCCTTGTGAAAAGAGAGGGTAAGGATTGAAGGAACCAGAGGGTATAAATAACTCCACAAGAAGACTAACATAGTCAACTAACCTGGGCAAAGGAGGGCATACAGAAACAGAAGCATCAGCCAAAGGTCATAAATGAACTGGACTTAGGTCCCTTGCTCAGATGTAACCTGTTGGCTGCTTTTTGATCTCTTCCCTCTGGCTGGGCTGCCTTGCCTGGCCTCTGTGGAAGAGCATGCCATCAGTCCTGGTGTGACTTGATGTGCTGGGGTGGGTTGGAGCGGGAAATCCCTCCTCTTTTCTGAGAAGTAGGGGAAGAGGGAGAGAGGAGAAAGAGTGGCTGAGTGTGAACTGGAGGAGAGAAGGAAAGTGGTTACAATTGGGATTGAAAGTGAACAAATTAAAAAAAAAGGCAGGAAGACATAATGGTTACCACTAGTATAGACATAAACTCTGCAGATTAAAGGTAAATTAAGATAATTCATCTTAATAATTCAATAAGATGAATCCTGGAGGGATCTGTCTTATTCAATGGACAAAGTTAAGTCTAGAGTTGTTGCTCACTGGTAGAGATTTGCTTGACATGCATGAGGTTATAGATTCTATCTCCATCCCTGCAAAATGGAAGGCACAGACTTTCCATGCCTTAGTCTTATTCCAACTTGACTCATACTCTGAAATGCTCAGGCACAATTCTAACATCATTTTTTTTAGAAAAATCTATATTTTAGAGAGTTACCAGTATTAAATAATCATGTATTTAGACAAAAAACTAGTAGAGGTAATTTATGAAAAGTAAGAAAAACTATGTGGCTAAAATATACTTGCATAGTTTTCAGAAAAGTTGCAACACTGCAAATCCAAAGGCCACAGCAACAACAGGATAAGTAGGAATGAACATGAATGAGCCTCCTGTATAAGCTGTTAATCCCATGCTCATCAGCACTCTATTTGTCCACTTTTTCCTTCTCTGTCTGTGGCTTGTCAGCTTTCAAGAGCTGAAAAGCTTCCTGGCCACATGTTCCTGCTGCAAAAGTCTCTGCCTCAGCCTTAGCTCAGAAGTGATCACACTAAAGACAGGCTGAAAACTTTGAAACTGTGGAGCACATTAACCTTGCTTTTTCCCTCTCTTCTACTACTTCAGATGTCTATCCTGTTTGCCCTGCTAAATGAGGTTTCATCCTCTTCCAGAGGGTCCTCCTTTTTGTTTAGCTTCTTCAGGACTATAGATTTTAGGATGTTTATCGTATATTATATGGCTAATATCCACTATAAGTGAGGATATACCATGTGTGTCTCTCTGATTCTGGGTTACCTCACTCAGGATGATCTTTTATATTTCCATACATTTGCCTGAAACTTTCATGATTTTCTTGTTACAAGGAGCCTTCCACAGGGAGCCTCTGAAAGATTCTACCCAACAGGGTATGGAAGCAGATGCTGCGACTCATTGCCAAACTTTGGCAGAGTGCAGGGAATCCTATGGAAAAAGGAGTAGATAGAAAAATCTGTGACAGGAGCTCCACAAGGAGACAAACAGAGCCAAAACATATGGGCCCAGGGGATCCTGCACAGACTGATGAATCAAACAATGACAATGCATGGGCAGCTCAGTCTCCATATAGGGTCTTTTGTAAGAGGAGCAGAGACTGTCTTTGACAGGGACTCAGTGGCAGGCTCTTTGATCACCTCGTCCTGGCAAGGTGGCCTAACTAGGCCACAGAGAAAAAGGATCCAGATAGTCCTGATGAGATCTAATAGGTTAGGGTCAGGTAGTAGGGGAGAAGAACCTGCCCTATCAATGGACTAGTGGAGGCACATAGTGAAGGAAGAGGAAAGGAGTGTGGAATTGGGAGATGATGAGGGAGGGGGCCACAGATGGGATACAAAGTGAAAACATTGTAATGAGTAATAAATAAAAATATTTAATAAAAATTTTTAAATCTTACTTTTTTGAGTTTATTTTCTCAAGGTGTTTTTTCAGTAAAAAAGAAATCTTACAAGAATAGCTATAATTTCACATCTCTTTTTTAGAGTACTCATTTATTTGAATCAATCAATCAAACAAACAAACAAACAAAAGTAGCACAGCATGGTAGCTTCCAGAACTCAGGAGGAAGAGATGGGTTGTGGTTCTCTATGAAATCAAGAACAGTCTGATCTACATTTTGAAACTCCAGGGTATCTGAGGCTGTATATTTAGACTCTGTCTCAAAAACAGAAAACAAAATAATGAATACAATAAAAAAAGAAGAAGCATATCTCTAATGTTATGGACTCAATGATAATTTTTAGGAAATGAAATAATATAAGAATATAAGTTCATACGCTGTTTCTTTTTATAGGCTTATTTTATTGTTTACATTTTAATTTCAGTGTAATATAACAGGAACTCAATTCATACTCTGAAAATCATGTCTGAGAGACACTGGTATTCAGTTTTATTTGTCAAAATTTTCTACTCATGTAAGACCATTCTCAGTAAAAATCAATGAGTACAATTTAATATGTAAGTACATTAAATACATTAGAAAGGCATTGGAACTCTTTTGGTATCAACTTTAGGATTATAGTTCTTTTTTTAATTTTTATTTTTTTATATTAATCCTAGGTTATTTACTTTGTATCCCAGCCATAGTCCCCTCCCTCATTCTCTCCCAATGCAACCTTCCTTCCCTCATCCTCTCCCTGCCCCTTTCCAAATCCACTGACAGGGGAGGTCCTCCTCCCCTTCCATCTGACCCTAGCTTATCAGGTCTATCCAGGATTGGCTGCAACGTCCTCTTCTGTGACCAAGCAAGGCTGCTCCTCCCTCGGGGTGGGGGAAGGTAAAAGAGCTCACCATTGGGTTCATGTCAGAAATAGTCCCTGTTCCTCTTACTAGGGTACCCACTTGGTTACTGAGCTACCGTGGGCTCCATCGGAGCAGGGATTTAGGTCATATCCATACATGGTCCTTCTTTGGAGAGACAGACTCATAAAAGACCCCTGTGCCCTGATACATTTGGTCCTTGTGGAGCTTATAGTTCTTAACTCCAACTAACCCATGTCTTCCCAAAAGGCTCATAAAATTTCAATTATTAAATTCATTTGTAAACCAAAATTCAGTGTGGTGGTTTGTTAGTGGTCATCCAAGGGCACACATGCAAAGAGAATAAGTAGTCTATTCAGCGCACACTTTATTGTATGAGGCTGGACAAGGCAGAGCTCTACTTACTGGTTTCAGCTCTCATGGTATAAACAAATGCCATTTCCACTATGTGTTTCAGACTACATGGTTTTTTTTGTTTAATATAACTGTCAAGATTACTGAACTCAAGAAGTTAAAAAGCAAGAAATCAAATAATCCAATTAAAAAATGGGGTATGGAGCTAAAAAGAGAACTGACTGTAGAGGATTATAGAATGGCAGAAAAACACTTAAAGAAATGCTCAACGTCCTTAGCCATCAGAGA
>JAQQSO010002853.1:0-14032 GCA_028658305.1 Pachyuromys duprasi
ACACACACACACACACACACACACACACACACAGCCAGTTCCCACTGCCACAGACTGAGTTGTCTAGCCACCATTCCTCTCCCAACATGGGGGACTTATGAACCCCTGAACTGTGAACTGAGACAGGGCTTTTCTTCCTTAACTTGCTTATATGATGGCAACAAAAAGAATCAAAACAAAAGCAGTACTCTGCCAATCTGATTAACTTGCTTCTATTGCTTTGTCCCTCCTCCCCTTTCTTGACTAAGAACTGAAATATTGCCAGGGAGCTCTTATGTCTATCAATAGGCTGCATCTCTGCTAACTTCTTGCCTCAACCAGGGACAGTTTTTACTGTCTGGGTATTTTTATCCTACATGTTCCTGTACAAATGGAAATTCCAGTCAGACTTGAAGATAAAATGTTTTCTAGTGAAAGAAGACTCTGAGACAAAAAAAGTCTTAGAAAATATCTGAGAATCAATGATGAGTTTCCCTTGTAGGATGTATGCTTCTGCAGTGAGCAGTTGGTTTAGCTCTTCCTGGTTTTAGGATCTAAAGAAAACCTTTCTTGACCGAGTTACAGGGTAAACATCAATCGCATGATTTCAGTGTTCAGATTCTGCTTTGACACTGCCCATACTTCATTATCCAACCTGCCCTCCCCCCCCCAAAGGAGCAGGTGCAGTATAAGATAATCTGCTTGCATGAATGTTTATTTTGCTTTATCTTCTTATTACCAAGTGCCCATTTGATGCACACAATGTGTTTAGATTGTGGGGGAAACTACACCTGCAAAAATAGATTCTGCATGATCTATCCAGACTGAATGTCCAAATACCTAGGTTTTTGATTAGGATACAAAGTATAGACAGATTATCAACCCTCCAAGATGCAGAAATCCAAAGAGGTAGGAAAGCAATTCCCTGCCTCAACATTGACCTATTTATTCTCTTACACCTGCAACTAATTTGTTCCTTTCTAAGATGCATGCAAATGTGAAAAATGACCTGAATCTTGTCTTCAGTACACAGAGTTTAAACCTGTTAGTTGTGAGTCTTCCCTGTTTCCTGTCTAGTTCTTCATTTCTTAACCCCCTTCTGAGATGACCTTCAAAGTTTGCATTTGGTCCTTGGTATCTGTCAGAGGTGGCTGTGAGCTCTGAGCTGGTAAACTTCTGAACTGAAGAGCATCTCTATGACAGGAATCAACAAACTTTCCTGTAAAGGACCAGAGAGTAGATAATCCCCTCCGGTGATGCACACATGTTTGCTGCAATACCCCACCCTGTCTCTGTAGCACGAGAACTGCCCTCAACAGTCAATAAGGGGACAAGCTTGGCTGTGCACCAATTAAACCATATTTACAAGCCAGCCTATGCTTTCTCATTTTTGTTCTACAGCATTCAGTTTCCCTGAAGCAAGTTAGAAATGAAACATTTAAGAGCTTTCTTCACGTCTTTACAACTATATAAAATAAAACTTAAGTCACTCATAAAACTATAAAAGTTAATTCTGGTCTCAAAAAGAGCACTATGAGCCATTACACACGTGTCACCATTATTTGAATATTGGACAGGAACTTCCCTGGGTCTTTTCCTACAAATACAATGCAGAGTGGCGAACAGAGAGTGGTGAATGGTGCTGACACACAGGGTCAGGTGATGTGCCAGGCAACTGCTCTGATGATTCACACCCACACACCAGTCTTTTGAAGAGCTGGCGATACTGCCTTTCAGCATGCTGATTAAAACCAGGAAGTAAGTTTGTTCCCACCGATGCTCCTGTGTATCAGGAAACTCAAGCATATTTAAATATATGACATTATGCCCCTGATTATTCTGAGTGGGCAATTCAACCACATTAATACCCTACTCAAGGAATGGATGTAACCTCCCTTGTCCACATAGATGTCTGCAACATGCAGCAGAGGCCAGACTAATGGCTACAGAATTGGTATATTAATTATACAGTTGCTGGGTTTAGATATTATCTTAATTCTAAAGACATGCGATGAACACATTCTGATTTCATGACTGGATCATGCAAGACAGTCCTATGTGAACACAGCTGGTGGGGGTCACTATAGAGCACAGCTGTCATTGGATCTTAAATGTCTCCCGATGTATTCCTTACTTTACTAGTTGCTGTGTTAAAATGCTTGCAAACAAGTAAGGGAAGAATTTAAAGTTCATGGTTTATGAGGGGATACAGTTTATAATGGTGGGGAACATATAGAAAAAATTGTATACCGCTCCGTGTGGTGGGACAAGATAGAAACACTGAATCCAGAGTCAGGGCAGAGAGCAATGAATGCCTGTGCTCAACCTGTGGAACTGTGTTGCTCCCATTCAAGGTAGGTCTTCCCATTTAGTTTATCCTGTCTTGAAATGCTCTTAGAACACATGCAGAGGTTTGTACCCTGGATGATCACTGCTGTCAAGTTGGTAATCATGATTAACAATCAGACTTTGTTAGATGCCAAAGAGGAGCTGTTGGATGGGGTAGAACCTGTAAGGGGTGGAAGCCCCTGAAGAGGTGGTGGGACCTTGGTCACTTCTTCCTTCCTTCTGCTTCTTGGCATTGGGGGCGAGTGACTTTGCTTGACTGTTCATGTTTGTCATGATATATTGTCTCTCAAGTACAGGCCAATGGGACTGATTGTTCATGGACCAGTACCTCAAAAGACCAAGAGTGACATTGAGACCTTCTTTTTATAAGTAGGTCGTCTCCAACTTTCCTTGTAGTGATGGAGAGCTGGCCGACAGGACAAACTCTCATTTATACAATAAAGATCATATGATGCTGATACGGTCAGCCTGACAGGATCTAGGACTACATAGTAGACTTCCTGACACTCCTGTGAGGTGTGTCTAGACTGGGTTAATCGAGGTGGGAACGATCAGTCTAATATGTAAGCGGCATCATTCCCTAAGTTGGGGCCCTGGTCTGAATAAAAAGGAACAGAGAACTGAGCACCTGTGTCCACCACTTTCTCCTCCTGATTGTAGATGTAACGTGAACAACCACTTCTCATGCCAGCCGTCATGACTTGCCTGCCATGATGAGCTGTGCCCTCTGTGGGCCAAGGAGAACCCTTTCACCCCTAAGCTGCTTATTCCAGGTACGTTGTCAGAGCAGCAAGAGAAGTAAGCGGGATTGACAGTCACTGCAACGTTATGATTTTTGTGTTATTGTTATTTGCAAAATACTCACTTTCTGAAGCTTGGCAGCAGATCTTCCCTTTCTACCCCCCTTCTCTTTCTAGTGCACGTCAATCATCCTTATATCACTCTATATACTCCTGAACATTTTCGGATGAGACCATTGAAATCTTGATGCCACCACCCCCCTTTTAAAAAAACTCAAATCTCACCCACTGGAGCTTTCAGAAAACACTTGCTTATGTATATTCATTCAATTTTTAAATGGATTATGTAAGTGAGGCCATGAGATATTTGTCTTTCTGTGCTTGCTTATTCCTCTTAACACTATGTCTTGTTTTATCAAGTTGTTACAAGTGACAGGATTCTCTTCCATTTAAGGTGGAGTCATATTTTCTTGTGTAGTTACAGCACATTTTCTTTCTTCACTGATTTCGTTCTTAAAGTGTCACTAGTCTTTGAATGACTAAGATGTCACAGTTACTATACATAGCAACTGTTTCCTAGCTTGTGGATATTTACTATGTCCTGCGTATTATGTTCTGTTTTAAGTGTTGAAACTACAGGACACAAATCACATGTTTTCCCAGAGGTGCTCTAGATTAGTGGAAGAAATGGACACCCCAACAGGCAGTGGGAACCTGATTCTTTATTAAGAAAAGTAGACCACTGAGAAAGAAGAAGTGCCCATTTAGCTGCTGGGTCTGGAATGATCTCTGAGGGAGTGATAGATAAACTGAGGTTAAGAACAGGCAGGGACAGGTGATGTGCATGAAGGTCAAAGCGGTGGGTGAGAATCTCTCTGTGCCAAGTGAGAAAGTTGGCCTGCAAGGACCTAGAGTGAGGCCACATGAGCCCGGGAGCAGGAGGAGAATATAGTCACTTTGTTAGGTCTGAGTGTATGGTTTCTGGTGAGGGGCTTCTGAACTTGGAACAGCTTAAGGCCATGGGATCCCTGGATTCTGGTTCACTCTATTGATCGGTTTAATGAACATATCAGACATCTAGGAAATTGGAGCAAATACTTTAGGAACAGTGTTCTCATGAAGCACACTGGGAGCTGACTATGATGGGCATCTGTGGTGTTTCTTTCTTTGATGTCTGTTAGGACATGATAGATGGTAATGGAGCCTAGAGTGCTTGTAACTACATAATTCTCTCTGTCAACAATGAGTGGCCTCATTCAGCCACAGAAATAAGGCAACTGTCAAAAAGCAGTCTATTTCTACCTTATACTTCACCTCTGAGTTCATATCACAGATTTGCTGATTAACCCAATATCCTTGGCAGCCCCCATTTCCACCTTTTCTCTGAACTCTCCCTCCTATACACATCCATTATAGTAAAGCTCTACTGTAGCAAAGCCTTCATATTACAAAGTCCTGTGCATGCTGATTTTTCTTTGTTCCCATATTGCAATGCCTGCCTTTTTTTGTTTTGGTAGCATGTGTAGGACTGAGAATGTGTACAACACACACACACGCAGTCACATCTATGTATATTTATACATTTAAATGAAAGCATATGTTGCTGAGAAAGCTCTAAAGAAAGGGTGGTAAGGGTGTTCCACAGAAATTTCCACAAACAAATGATTGACAGTTGGACAATAGTCAATGAACAGAATACGCATTTCAAGGTCTGTTCAAGATTTGAATCTCACGTTTAATATCTTGAGAAAACCATTCAGTATTACTGACCAGTTTCCTGATTTGTGAAATGGTTTCACATATAGCATGGGTTTAGGATTGGGGCACAGTAATTTAGGCCCTCAGCAGGAAACACTGAGCAGTGTCTGGTAGGTTGGGGGGACCATCACACAGTCCTGTCCCTGCTTTCCCCAGCCCCCATTCTCTCTATTTTGAGATCTTTGCTTGTTGTTCCCAGAGTCCCTGTCAAAAGGCATGCTGCTTTTCACCTGACCTTACACAGGCTTTCTTTCAAAGTTCAGGGCCGCACTTTTTCCTTTCCTTTTCAGAAGGATTAAGTTTGGCTCCGTAATTAGGCAAACAACTTTGTCTTTTAAAAGGGTTTCTGGAGTGCAGTTGGAACCCAATGAAGGCCCTGTGTTCTCCTTCTTCAGTGGCAGTGTTTACTGTAATGATGCTGAAATATTTTTATTGCTGTCTTGGTGTGAAATTACAGCAGGCTGGTAACACTTGTTGGCAGTGGAGTGTGAACCTTGTCTCATATTTCCTAGGCGTTATGAGATTTTAGTTAATAGAAAAAGGGACATTCTCCTGCTTACAAGCCCATTTATAAAAACATGTTATACTCTCTAGACTTTATTTATATTTTACCCTTTAAAAAGTTTTTATTGATGCCATCTCTGTTCAAGGACCCAATCCAGGGCGCCAACCTGAATGATCGTGTTCCCCATTGACACTTCTTCTCTGACATGTGACCTTGATGATCTAGGCCTGAAAGAATGTTCCCAATTGGGTCAGGTCATGATTAGACTGAAATGTGTTGATACTAAGGAAGAAATATACATGGGTGAAGTGCGTAATGAGAGCCCTGTGGCTTTTGTGTTGTGACTCATCCCTCGACGAAGGTGATCCTGCTAGGCATCTCCCTATCCCATTACCTTCCTACTGCTCTAAATTCTACATTTTTTGAGGAGGGAGTCACCAATGTTGATCCACTTCCAGTGGAGAGGGATAGAAAAGTTATCTTTATTTATTAAAGGTGAAAATAGCAGAAATATCTGCAGATATTAAAGAGAATATCTATAAGAAATATTGGTCTCCACATGCATATTAAAAAATCAATGGGGGCTACTTTCCCTGCACAAAAAATTTCCCCTCAATATAAAAAAAAACAACCAAAAAAATCTAGAGTCATCTTGATATCCTCTTTGGCCCTTATGATTTGAAGTATTTATATAATAAAGAACTGTTGAAATGCATTCCTGATTTTCATTGTGAAATAGAAAGTCTAGTCTCTCACACAAGTCTCATTGTTTTCTTTTGAGAAAAATTCATTCTTTTAAAATGTTGGAAGATACACAATCCCAGGGGAATTTTTCAAAGATAGCAAGTGATAAATTGCTGGCAAATGTAGGAAGCATTTCTGCCAATATTCATGGAGCATTTTCATAATGCAACCCTCATGTGTCTGGAGGAGAGAAATCCCTTCAATGCTGTCTGTGGGTATCCCAGGAAGGTGGCATCATTTCCTGCTGTTTAGTTCAAGAGGACTGCCTAACACTTCCATTTTAAGTGGCTGAAATCACTTTGAAAACATTGGTCAATCAGGAAAAAACAAAAACTCAAAAACTTACTGAACATTTCCACTGTGCCTGGGGTCACAGTGAAAAAAAATAGAACCTTCCCTCATGAGTGGATTGCAGAAGTTTATATTTACAAAAACCTTTCTTTGGAAATAGCAAACTGAAAGTATCTGTGTCTTTATAATAGAGTTCCCAGGTTTGTCCTATTATTTAGGGAAATTTAGCCAAAAGCGTGTGTCTGAATTTAATTTGGTGTTTCGTTTCGACAACAATTGAGCAAGCCCATACATTTAGGAAGGAATATACCTATTCATTGAGGAGTAAGCCTATACACTCACCAGTAAACCCATTCATTGACAAGAAAGCCGGTTCACTGAGGAGTAAGCCCATCCATTGAGCAAGCCATTGCTCTGATAGCATCTGTGGGTGTCCTCTGTCTGGACAGGGCCTGAGGAAGAGAAGACATAGTGGTGACCTCAGGGCTAGGACGGAATCCAGTACAGGAGAGAAGAGGAGAGCTAATTAAAGATATTCGATTTTAAGTTAAAAAAAAAAAAAAGAAGGGATCAAACATATCTCCATGGTTCTAAAAGTATTAATAGATGTGTCTAAATAAAACAATAAGAACGCACAAGAGATGTAAATCAACCAGCCAACCAAACAAAACCATCAGACTCAAAGAATATGTGCAATGTGAATATAAGTGTTGTATATTTAAATTAAAATGCTTACTGTTCGAAAGACACCACCAAGAAAGCTCAAACACAGAAAAGGGGCTCAGGGCCCTGCTCTTTACCTATCTGGAACTGACAGATTCAGGAAGAGGGGCAGCCTTTGCCTTCATCTCTGTACCCACTAGTGACCCCCACCTGGCTCTCAGAGACAGTTCTAACTTGCTGCTTACAAAGATAGCCCTGGTTAATGAAAATGGGACACAAAATCCACCCAAAGGTTATGGTCCTGTGAAAGGAGATGGTAGGATTGAGGGGGCATTTGACTGGGGCTGGGAGGAAGTAAAGGAAGGTGTGGGGTCCGGGGAGTAACCAGAATGAATTATATACATGCATGAAATTGTCAGATAATACATTAGTACATAAAAGAGAAAGCTAAGGGCAAGACTGTACAAGAGGAACCATGTGCAAATTGTATCTCCATCAAACAACACTGACAGTATAAGACAGGCAACCAGAAACATGGGGGAAGGTTGTAAACAGGCGCTCCACAGGTTACCATGTGTGCATGGTCAGTAAGCAATAGGGAGGCTGTCCATCACCAAAAACCATGGGGAAAACACAACCAAACCCACAGTGGGACAACAGCAAAGAGAAAGTCAAGTAGTGCAACAAAGGAACAAAGCTCAGGAAAGCTCCCTGACTCTGCCAAGTGTTGCCAAGCACCAGAGAAACTCACTACAGTAGTTCTAAAAGATGTTAAACATGTAATGACTGTAGGCCTCAGCAGGAGTAGGGCACCACTCGTGGTAGAGCACTTGCCTTGTTAGTGTGAAGTTTGATACTTAGCACTGGTGGAAAAAAAATCATGGGGTGTTTGGGTATGACTAAGATGTATGTAGGAAATGACAATCATTTTGTAAAGCTAGCTTAGATGCCAGAGAGGGCTGTAAGAGAGTCTGATGTTGTGACCTGTCTAACATGGGAGGTCAGGGCAGGCAGGCTAGGCAGTGAAGTCTGCAGAGTGAGCATGGTGGTGTACAAGCATATGTTAGGCTAAGAGTCCTTGAAAGAAGGGAACCAAGGAAGGTCATTGACTGTCACTTTAGGGACAGTCAAGGGATGTCACTCCTCAGGGAGGGACCAGGTGATATTACACAAAACATGCTATTCTGTCGCCAGTGTCTCAGGTCACTTTTATCTTTTAACTCTGATGGACTAATCTGTTGTCTTTCTGTGTGTGTGTGTTTTAATGTCTGAACATGGAGTTTTAAGCTACACAGTTTGAAATACATAAAATGTACAGCTGAGGCTGGTTTCACAAAGTGCCTTTATTGGGACTAGAGAGATGGCTCAGTGGTTAAGACACTGGCTGTCCAGAAGACGAATTAGTTCAGTTCTCAGCACCCACATGGCAGCTCCCACATTTTGTAACTCCCTTTCTAGGGGAGATTCAACCTGTGTGGTTGAATTTACATACAACCAGGCAAAAAGACAGTACACATAAAATAAAAATAAAGAACTTACAAAACCAAAATAAACAAAGAAGTGCCGTTATTAGCAGGGTTTAGATGCCCTGAAGGGAAAGTCTGATAGTCAATACTTTAGCCATACACAGACTGGATGAATGTTGAGTGTGAAGTCTAGTCCCTCCAGAAGCCACAGTAAGATGCTGAGAGAGGGTATATTATTTAACCCCACATACTCCAGTATAAAACTAATGCCGTGGTTTGCTGCCTTGTTAATTGCACAAGACACTTTAAGGATTTGTTCATTTCATGGGAGGAGAGTAAACAGCACAGGGGTATATTAACTACAGGACATTGATTGCCATAGGTGGTTTATTGTGGAGATTGCTGTGAAGCTTAAATCTCAGAGAGGAAAGTCGTTTTTAAAAGGAAAAACATCCACCCCATGAATAAATTATTTCTTTTGTTTATTATGTGTAGGTGCCTCTGCACATGTGCAAAACAAGGCTAGAGGTCAAATCTGAAGTGCTTTCCTCAGATGCTGTCCTTTTTTTTTTTTTTTTTTTTTGAGTAAGATCCCTCATTGGTTAGAAACCACCTGACTGGACAGCGAGCCCCAGGGATCCTCTTATCAGGTCCTCGTGTTTGCAAAGCAAATACTTACTAACTGAGCCCTGTCTCCAGACCCCAGAAAAGAGCATTAAAGCTTCTGGCTGCTCAGTGTTATGTCCAGCACTCCATTTCATCTTCAGGATACCTCCAGGTAGCCAGGTTCTACTGGTAGCCTTGCTGTGCAAATGATCAAGCATGTGTATGGTGAAGCTGGACAGGCAAGTCCAGGCGAGAATTGCTGGTATACATAAAGTTTCCTTTACCATGTTTCAGAGGAAGCATGGAGAGTCAACACAGGGACCCCCAAGATAATGTAGAAATTTGCAAAGGAGCTGCCTCCCAGCAAGTAAACCTCTCCCATAGCAGGCAGTATCCCAGAGAGATGAAATCCTAAAGATGAAGGATGAGAACTTGCTGTCTCCTGTCCCTCAACAGACCCAGTTCAGGTGGAGTGTCCAACGCTTTTCCCTCAGCCTGCCAAGCTGAAGGACTCCCATGATTTGCTAATCAGAACCGTTCATCTCTTTAAGGCTGATGCTCGCTACAAATCCAAAGGGGAGGAAATAAATGTGGTTGATTTCTGCAATTTTACAGTGTTTGAAAACACTGGTAACTTTGTATAAATTAGGTGGAAGTAAAAATGAAACCATGTAGTTTTTGGGATCAAAAGTGTGTATGTGGGTCGAGAGAGAGAGGAAGGTGAGGGATGGAGACAAAGGGAGAGTAGGGGAGGGAGAAGAAGAGAGCCTGGAGAGGCAGGGAGAAAGAATAAGAATAAGAAAGAATAAGAATTTTGCTTTGTTTTTGTTTTATTTTAAATGCAGCCTCCAGTAGATGCCTTGGATTACCGCTGAAGAACAAAATGGTTGTATGCTATTTTGAATATGCAAAGGATAACATTCAAGTAATGATTGCATTTAAATATATTCAGATCATACAAGTGGTCATGATGAGCCCTTCCTTGCTTATCATGAGAAAAACAAAACAATAAAACAAACATCGGTTCCTACCCCAGCTGCCAGAACAAGCCAGAAATGAACATTAATGAAGTGCATGTGTCCTTGGGAGAGAAAGGCCCGTGACCTGACTTCTCCATCTTTCAGCTCCTGCCTCCCATCTTCATGTCCTTCTGCCACAGAGCCTCTGAGCTCTAGATAATGCCTGCAAGGCCCAGGTTGTGAGTCTAGTTGTCAGGGAAACATCTAAGCCTGGATGGCTAGGAAGGGCTCTAGGATGGACCATGGCCCCTTGCTTCTGTGATTGACAGTCAATTTATGACTGGGCAGCTTTGCTGAGTCAAGAAATCATGGTAAATCATTCTGTGTTCATTTCCCCTTTTATTCTGGGACATGGCACACCCAATAAATACTGGCACGGGGAATGAAGAAATGTGTGCTTGGGAGACCCTTTGCATAAGCCAGGCTCTTTTGGAAATACAACATTCAAAAAGAGGTGGCTTGGCTCTATCTAGTTGCTTGGCTCTTGATCTTGGTTAAGGAAAACCCTGTTGTATTTGTTTGTTTGTTTGTTTGGTTGGTTGGTTGGCTTTGGTTGTTTGTTTATAGATAGGGTGCCATGTATGCTATCTTTGAACTCACTGTGCAGCTAGGGATGGTCCAGGCCTCTACCTCCTGAATGCTGGTATTGCAGGCATGCACCACCATGTTGTTTTTAGGCACTGCCAGGCATGGATCCCAGGGCTTTCCGTATGCTATGGAAGCATTATACCAACTGGGCTATAGCCTCACCACAGAAATCTTAATGAATTTTAATTCTTCTCTTCTTTAATGCCTCCTTTTATTGTTCCCCCTTTCTCTCCTTTCTTCTTCCCTCTCCTATCTTCCCTCCTCATTTCCCTCCTCCTTCTTCTCTTTTCTCCCCCTTCCTTTTTTTTTGTCTTCCCTCCTCCTCTCTTCCCTCCTTACCTCACCACTCCTTTCCTTTATCTTTTTCTTTTTTCCTTTTTTTTTGAATGGTCAATCTTTTTTTTAATTTTAACATTTTTATTTTATATTAATTACAGGTTATGTACTTTATATCCCAGCCGTAGCCCCCCTCTTGCATTCCCTCCCTATCCCCCCTTTCCCTCCCTCATCTCTTCCCTGCCCCTTTCCAAGTCCACTGATAGGGGTGGTCCTTCTCCCCTTCCATCTAACTTTAGCTTATCGGGTCTCTTCAGGAATGGCTGCAATGTCCTCTTCTGTGGCCTAGGAAGGCTGCTCCTCCTTTGGGGGATGGGAGGAGGTGTTGAAGAGCCAGCCATTGAGTTCATGTCCAAAATAGTCCCTGTTCCCCTTACTAGTGTACCCACTTGGATATTGAGCTACCATTTGGTACATTCAAGCAGGGGTTCTAGGTAATATTCATACATGATCCTTGGTTGGAGAGACAGTCTCATAAAAGACCCCTGTGTCCTGATGTATTTCCTTTATCTTTTTTTTAACATTTCTTCCACTCATACCTTCTTTCATTCTTTATACCTTTATAACCCTCTCCTTTTCTTCCTCTCCCCTAGCTCCCTCTTCCATAATATTTAAGAGTTTCCATCCCTCCTGTCCCTCAGCTGATGGGACACTGTTATAGTTAGGTCTTAAAGGCTCCTCCTTTGTGTCACTTCCAGCAACTCATCATCTGTCCCTGTGATGGTTTCCTCCCTGACACTCACTCAACCAGAGAACCATTTCAACTTTGTTTGAATATTTTTTTGTTTATCTGCACTTTTGGAAAGCTAGCATTGTTGAACAAGCATGCATTCGATTAGTGCAAATAAGCTTTCTATTTTGTTGCTTTTTGTGGTGTGTGTGTGTGTGTGTGTGTTGTCATAGGTGGGGAACACCCATGGATCATTCTCCATCTCTCCTGTGGATCACTCTTTATCTGAATTACCCTTGTGTCTTTAGCACTCTGGGGAGAGGCCCCAGCTGGAAGGCTTCCTAACCCTCATCTCTCACTTTTTAGCTCTCCCAGTTGGTAGCCACAAGGATTGATTCTCAGTCTCTTGCACTGAAAATTATGGGACCTGCGGGGGAATTTCTGTTAGTTACACACTCAGAATCCAAACTGGTGATGTGTGCTTGCTTCATTTGTCTGTTCTGGTGCACTTGTCTGTGTGCTCCCATCTCCAGCCCTATTTAGAGATGACACCATCTACTGCTCTTGACTATAATTCATAAGCTTAATCCTCAGGGCGTTAGTGCCTGGTTAGGATTAGTAACTCCATTATGGATAGAGTGACTGGGACAGGTTCTGTTCACAGGGCTACCCCTTTCCCCGAAATCAGAAAGATCAAACAATCAGATAGGTAAATAACTTCCTGCCTTTCTTTCTTTCTTTTCTCCTCCTTGTTTTTTTTTTTTTTAATTATTTAATAGTATATAGTGTTCATTCTGCCTGCATGCCAGAAGAGGGCACAAGATTCTATTATAGATGGTTGTGAGCCACCATGTGGTTGCTGGGAACTGAACTCAGGACCTCTGGAAGAGCAACCAGTGCTCTTAACCTCTGAGCCATCTCTCTAGCCCCAGTTTGTTTTTGAGACAAGATATTAGGAATCTCAAGCTGACTTTGTACAGACTCACTACGTACCAAGGACAGACTTGAACTCCTAAGCCTCCTGCTGTTGAACTCCCGAGGTGGGGAGACCCTCCGTTCCTCGGGATAGATGCCAGACCTCAATAACCCACAAAAACAGAACTCTTGATGTAATCAGCAAGAGGTTTAATTAGTAGCCGGCATGCTGGGGCTTTGCACACAGCTCCCACACAAAGGGGTGGTACAGAGCGCCCAGCAATGGAATCACAGTTTAGAAAGGCAAAAACCACAAAACAGGAGGGGGTCTAGGGGTAAGGGACTTTCCTAATGGGGCAGTCTGTGATTGGCTGTGCCCAGGAACGGTGACTAGGGGACAGTTAGAGATTGTATCCATAGCTACAGAAGGGCGTCTCTTAGAAACGTTTTTGTATCAGATCCGGGTTTGGTATTGTATCAGATCCGGGTTTGGTAATGATTAAAGCTCACAAGTCTCAGTTCCCATGGTTAGTTCCCATGGTTAGGGCCAAGTTAAAATTTTCCATACTTACACTGCCTCTACCTGGATGGGCTTACAGTTTTGTGTTAACATCCCCCATGTTCACAGGAAAGGCATCTGCATCACCAGAAAGGCTATAGAAGCTTCCTCCCTGGAGCTTGCTGCACAGCCTGTCCACAGCAACTCAGGTCAGAGTCTCTTCTGCTCAGCGGTTGTTCTGCTTATGTAGCCCTGGCAAGGAACCTTGTGACTTTTTTACATTTCAGGGTCCCCCTTAGACTTTTGGTCTTTATTTACTTCCGAAGTGTTGGTCCATATTTCCTCTTATCACATATTTCCTCTTACCAGCCTCTCTGCTGGGTGACAGAAAGTGTTTCAATTGGCTTCAAGAGCTACACAAATAGTTAAAGACCTGACACCATGGCTTCCTGAGTCCACAGCATCATCACAGGGACCAAGCCTTTAACACCTGGGCCACTGGGGAACATTCACAATCCAGACCATAGCCAAAATTAGCCCTGTGTATGTCCACCAAATTCTAGGTGCTGCTGCTGCTGTCCCTGGACAGAGTTTGGGATCTTTGATCTAGACTGGGACAGGGCAGCAGGAGTACATTTTCAATGCGCCTCCACCCAAGGCTGCTGACTCAGTGACAGAAAAGATACATGCACTTACGGGACAAGTAACATCAGGGTTTCAAACCAGACAGCATTTTGTTTTTAGGGCTAGGAACTCCCGAACACTACATTTAATTATTCACCCAGAGAAAGTCAGAATTTGTTTTTCTTTACTCTATTCCCTTTGTACTTCCTCTCTTCCTCCATTCTTCCTTTTTGTTCAATTTTTTTCTTTCTTTCATATATTAAATTTATTTTTAATCCTA
>JAQQSO010002854.1:0-14032 GCA_028658305.1 Pachyuromys duprasi
GAAATTTCTCCAGGTAATAACTGGGTGTCCCTAGGGTTTTCCCACTTGATTTTCTCACCGTAGGAGTTCCGCTCACCTGGCACTCACAATGCTGGCGTTTTAGGTCCCAGAGTTCAGTCTCCTGGTCGCTGCGTTGTTTCTGCTCTCCTACTCCTCAGACACAGTGTTCTCTCGTGGCAGCCATCTTGGATCCCTCTCCCTTGTACAACTCTTAATAGTGGGAATGAGGGCTATCTCTGAATCTTTTACCTTCTTTTGGGATGCTTTTCCCCCAGCTGGGTGACCTTGTCCAGTCTTCATATGAGGGGAGGTACCTAGATTTATTGCAACTTAATATATCATGTTTGGTTGATATCCCTAGGAGGCCTGCCCTTTTCTGAAGGGAAACAGAGGAGGAGTGGATGCGGAAGTAGATGTGGGGGAGGGACTAGAAGGAGAGGGGAGTGGAGAAACTGCGGTCAGAATGTAATACATGAGAGAAGAATTTTAAAAAGACAAAGAGCTAAAAGAAAAAAAGTTTTCCCCAAAGGTGTTAGTGCCTAATCATAGGAACTTACAAATACTACCTATCACACCAAAGTTGATGTAGATGCGAATGTTGTGTGAATTTTCATTCAAGGAGATGTCCTGGATTGTACAGATGGATCTAAATCACAATTACGTATATTCTTATAGAAAGGTAAGAACAGGAAATTTTCCTTCATTTGAAGGAGAAGGCTTCCTGGAGCTGGGACATAAATATTAATGCTTCAAGAGATGTTGGGTTTGAAGATTAGAGGGATGTTACCACATTCCTAGGCATGGTGGTGTCTCTTCAAACCGGAAGAGGCAAGGGATGTGTTCTCCTCTATGGTCTTCATTATGATCACAGATGTCCTGAGTTCTCAGCTTCAGCCTAGAGGAGATGATTTTCATATACCCAGAACTGTGAATCAATTTGCTGTTTGAAGCCAGTGTTTCAAATTTGTTATAGCAACCAGAGGGAAGTAAAGTGGCAACTTTGTATGAAAGCAGACTTGAAACATTTCCAATTACCACCGAGTTCGTGTGGATGTAAAATTGTCAACAGATGTGTTAGAACAGTTCCAGTTTATCTGCCCACTAGCTCCTTCCAGCACCTGGTACACAGATTGCTGTCACCCTCCAGCATACACTGCCTCTCCTAGTTCATTTTCAGCATGACTGTGAGTTGGCTGGCACTGGGCTTCTTATGAACACATCTCAGTAGACAAGGACTAGGTGCAGAAATTCCAGAGAAATAGTTGCGATGCTCTCAGCTGGGCCTATGAATTTCCATACTTGTGTGATGCAGAGGAACATTCTCTCTCTCTCTCTCTCTCTCTCTCTTCCTCCCTCCCTCCCTCCCTGCCTCCCTTCCCCCCCCCCCCTCTCTCCTGGAAGAAGCAGATGATACGATGTGGTAACGGAGATTCAAATACCTAAATGTTGACACAGAATAGCGTAGAGTATTTTTTTTTTATTTGCTGTATGATGTAAATACTACAGCAGGCCTCACAGATGTCTCTTTTCTGTATGCATAGTTTACTGGTACTTAGAAAAATGTTCTCTTCTCCCTCTCACCATGCCCATCTCTCTCAAGGTTCATTTAAAATGAAGGCGAGACACTGCAATCTTTGAAAAGCTGTCTGTAGAAAATGTGGAGAAGTATATGGATATGTACTTTTCCAGGTGGGAAAGGGGGAAGTACTCTCTCCCACCTTTCCACACCCACCTTCCCTATACCCCTCCCTGCACCCCTGCATTATACTAAAGTTACAGGTGAAATGTTTTAGAAGTTAAAATCTCAAATAAAAAGTTCTTAATATTTCACTTATCTGGGCCTAAAGTCTGGTTTTCTGAAATATATGTTTAAGTATGCTTTTTAGAGTTTGATATTTTAAATTGTTTATAAACATGTGGAGTTTGCAAAAAAAAAAAGCAATGGAATCGCCTATATTAGTCAAATACAAATCATACTATTATTTCAGTGGATGTAAACTGATAATGTTCAGTTCTAAGTCAGGAGGAAAACTCCCAGCAAAGAAGAAAGAGAAAAAAAACACATTTATTATCTCATAATTTCTGGGGGCAAGAATGTGGGTGTGGCTTAATTGCCTGCCTCTGGCTCAAGGCAGCTCTTGGGAGAAGAGGCATGCCTCCTCAGCAGCTACAGAAGTTGTATAACCAAATACAGCTATGCAGTCAGCTGAGGCTGCAATGAGTTCCTTCTCAAGATGTGGCTGGCAGCCTGTACTTTCCATGTTCACTCCCACCCATCTTGCAAGGTTGATATTTTTAACAAGGTGGCTTAGTTTTCCCATCCATTGCTAAACACCAAGGTGTATTTCATTTTCCCTTTGAGTGTTACAGGGCTCCTCTCTTGCACAAGGCAGATCTTGAAGAGAGTTGTGTATATAGAATGTCTTAGTTTCACTTCATATTTCTATGATAAAATACATGGACTAAATTCAACTTAGAGTGGGAAAGAGTTTTTTCCACTCACAATTCTACGTTATAGTCCATCATCTTGGGGAAGTCAAGGCAGAAGCATGAAATAGCTAGTCTCATCACATCTACACACTGTATCCTGGAATTTTGAACTGAAATAGACTGTTTTCCTCTTAGATGTTGATGCATATTGATGTGTGTGTGCAGAGTGAGGAACTGTTTGTTTCATCCCTCATTTGTAGATGTTTCTTTGTTTCCAGCCCTATTTGTTCATAAGACTATTTATTACTACTAGTTGAATTATCTTTATACCTTGTTAAAAAATGAGTTAGCTACAAATATAAGGGCTTACGTGCACATTCTTTGTTTTAGGAGCTAACTCATCTATTGTAACTTACTGCCTCATCATCAAAGCTTTGGAGTGAATTTTTGAATTTTGGAAGCATGACTTCTAAATTCAGTATTTGATAACTAATTATAATAATATCATTTTTTTCTACAGGAAAATGTCGTTGGATTTGTAAAATGCTTTTCCTAAATCTAATCTTATAGTTTTGATATTTATTGTGTTAATGTTTATGGCATATCACAGTATCAGCGTTATAGATGTCATGTCAACCTTGCATTATGGAGGGTTAGCTGACTGGGTAAAGATACTTTCCACCAAGCCTGACGGTTTGAGTTCAATCGTTGGAACTCATATGATTATGGGAGAGAACTAACTCCCACAAATTGTCCTCTGGACTCCATACAAGCTCCATGGTACACACACACATACGCATGCACACACTGTGACAGCATGGTCTAGTGCTTTGTATTTAGTTGTTAATTATTTTGCTCTCTGAGGTCTACTTGCTGGTCTTTTATGAGCAGACAGTCAGGTACTCAAAATGAGGTTTGTAATCCTTGTCTCCAAATTATCCCTGACTGGCTGAATAAATGCCTATACACCTGCGCAGGGTAGAAATGAGGTAGTTGTGGCCAAGGTTTGGGGGCTTGAAGGGGAGAAGGATCATGGGAAGGGAAGAAACCAGAGAAAAGAAAAAAAGCAGAGCCCATGGTGGGTTAGCAGAGAAGAACCATGTGGCTAAGAGGAATTTACTCTGATGATCAGCCTGGCTGGAGAGAAGCAGCCCAGATGAAAAGAATAAGCAAGTATTTATGGAATTGTGGAAAAGAAGTTGCCCCAGTAGAAATGACTAAAGAAAAATGGCATGGGATGTGGGGCTGGGAGGTAACAAGGTAGCTTAGGTGGTTAATATCTGCACAGCTCCAGGTGAAAAAAGGTACATTAAAAATACAACAGGTGTCTGTGTCTTTTGTGGATTGATAGCAGATAAATACTAACTGCCATAATAACTATATGGTTTAATAGTAACTGTTAATAAGAGTATTCCATGACATGTAAATATATACACACACGATTAAATATAAGATTCTGAGACTGTGCTCTTTCATCTCAATGGGGACAGATAGTGCATCACACCAGGACAGAATCCCTTCTACAATACCTGAATTCCTGAATTTTTCCAGGCTAAAAGCAGAATGTAACCTGATAATCTAGCTGTGAATTGAAATCCCATGAATCTTAAACTCAGATGCAAACACTATCCAAGTTTTAACCCCCTAAGAGAAAAAGTACAAACAGCACAGCCTTTTGCTACTCCTTTCATTTCTTAGGGTCTTTATAGCATGGTACTACAAACAACACAAATCCATTGTCTCATTGTTCCAGAGGCCAGAAGTCCAGGTCAGATGTTGGCAGATGTAGTTACACGTGACAGCTTTGGGGAAGAATTCACCTCAAGCCTGTCTCCTTGCTTCTGGTGTTTTATGCTTGTCTTTGGGTTCTTTGGCATGTACTAGAATTTTTTAAATGATGTTATGGGGTCAGTGAAAGGTGCTTATACTGTCCTTCAGAAGAGCACTAACTGGAGAGCTATAGTCTCCAATCATAGACAGAAAAGATGGGGCCTGAAAAGGAAGAGGCCTCCACTTCTGGAAACAGTGTACATGGGTTGTGTGAAGCTCATTTGACATATATCCTACTGGATGTGCTAGGAGGCAGGAGACACTAGTTAAGGGGGTAAATTATAATTCAAGGTGGCTTTGAGGTGGGATTGCTTGAAGTTACAACAAGAAGAGAGAGAATCTGTAAGACCACAGTAAGAGTCACTTGTCAGCTCCCTGTACAAAGTGAGGAAGGCTTCAGAGGGGCTGACAAAATTCTCTAAGGCTTCAGCATATGGTTCTCTTAAATCATATTTTAAGGCCCATGACCTTATAGTTTGTGAAACAAACCACCCCAGCTTCACTTCTGCCTCCATTTTTACACGCCTTCTCCCTGTGTGCCTGTCTCTATGTCCACGTTTCTACCCTTCAAAAGGACACCAGTTAAGTGGGATTAGAGCATATCCAAATGACATCCTGTAAATTTGATTACTTCTAGAAGACTTGTCTCCAAATAAATTCATATACTTTGATCCTTAAAACTAGGATTTAAGGTATAAATCTGAGCTACTGCCTGAGAAGTGAATCGGATTATTTTTAAAGCTCTTAGGCAGAGCCTTAAAGAGGCCTTAAAATAATAAACATGAAATGGCACTTCCAGTCAAACTTGTTGAGGCATGCGTATAACCCCAACACCTGGGAGTCTGAGGAAGAAAGAAAAGAGTTCAAGGTCATTCTAGGCTACATAGTGCCTTAGGCCAACTTGAGCTATAGGAGAGACCATGTCTCAAAAAACAAAACAGAACAACAACAACAGATTAAGACCAAAACCAAACGTGCAAAATACACAATTCATAAAGTCCTTCATATTTGCAGTATTTATATTCAGACTTTTACTGGTAGGGTGGCGGTCAGAGATAGGAATTATCACAAAATTTAAAGTCTGATTGATTGAAACAAAGACTGATAAATTTCTGTTCTGCTTGGGTAATATTTTTAAAGATATGTTTCTTCTTCTGTTTTAGAGTTTAGGGCATTTTTAGGATGGAATCAGGCTCTTTGCTTCTGTTTTCATATTATCTGCCCTGGCATTTACCTATATGTTTTATCAAGTTCTTTCCCTGAGTTTTGTAAAAGGAGATCCAAATTTAATGATAAAAGCATAAACTAAGTAAATATGAAGTAACTATGAATCAACTTGTTTGGAATCTTTAAAACTAGAGCAGTAACTTAATATTCTAATTATGAACAATTACATAACTGAGAGCATTTTATTGTTCCAATCATGTGTATGTAAACTAATTATATGAACTAATTTGCTAAATAAGATTAATTGTGATTCATGGAACATTAATTTCAATGGCTGTCCAAAGCCTGACATTCTGCAACAAGTCAATTTCTTTTTATAACTATTTCAAGAAATGAAAATGTGTGATAGAGTATGTCATTTAATGTTAGATTGTAGTTATTTTTTACTTGAAATGACTTAGAAATAATGTATACCTAGGGTTTGCATTTACTAGGTGAACTTGAGTGTGTTTTCTAACCTGGTCATCATAAGGTGTCATGTATTCATTTGAAGGATATGTCTAGACTCTAGAGTCTACATCAGTAGAGATAGCATAACAGTTAAGAATACTTATTGCTCTTGCAGATGATCCAGGTCTGGTTCAGAATCTAAATGACATCTCACAATTGACTTTAATTCCAGTTCCAGTATATCCAACATCATATTCCTGCCTTCAAGTACTAGGCACAACACACGTGCATATACACAGGAAAAACACTTATGCAAATAAGGCAAAATTTTAAAAAAGAAATATCTCTACTGAAAAGGACAATTTCAGAGGTTCTGAAAGGTCAGGGAGCTAAGCTCAGCCCATAGGGTATTCATATTTAGGAAATACATAAGTGATGAATTTGTTCAACAATGGGTAAGTCCAAATAAAAATATATTAAATTATTTAAAAACATAAACAAATGTGAGATTGCTGTTGATAATATCATTTATTTTGCAAAGATTTGCAGATAATAAATTTTGAGGAGTGAGACCCATAACTTGGAGCAATAATAAGTTTGTGAGCATTATTATTATAATAATTTTTAAGGCTACAATTTGACTTGAATTTTTGGTGCAATAAATCTTGTACATGATAAAATTTCTCTTCTTTCCTTACTTCCATCTTTCCTTCCTTTCTTATCTCATATATATATATGAGAGTCTGGTTGAAAATAAATGCTTCTTCCTAGAAAATGAAAAATGAAAGAAAGCAGCTTGGTGTGGTGGCACATGCCTTTCATGGCAGCACTTCAAGAGGCAGAACAGAGCAAGATTTCTATGAGTTCTAGGCCAACCTATTCTACATAGTGACTTCCAGGTCAAATAAGGCTACATAGTGAAACCCTGTCTCTGAAAAAGAAGGCAGACATGAAGTTGGACATGTATGTGACCATGTTTCATCTTCATTAGGGTACAGCTGTATAAAGGGAGAATGTATGCTTTCATGCTTTCCTAGTTTAAGGGTTTAAGGTTTAAGGGTTATCAATATGCTTGTTGTTAGTGCATATATAATTAGGCTCTACTCTTTTGTGTAACTAGAATTAATTATTCTAGCTGTGTATCTGTGTGGTGTGTGTGTGTATGTCTCTGGTGGCATGAACCTATGAACCTAGGTTTTGGGACTTAGGATCTGTGACACACTGTAATGTGTTCCTTGCAAACATACATCTTCATATAGACACCTCATTGCCACTGAAACTTTATTTGAAGGTTAGGCCTTTTGGGAGATAATTAAGGTTAAATGAGGTCATAAACCTAGACCCCACATCCAATCCAACTGTTATCTGTGAGAATTGAAGGTTTGTGTAAACAGGAAATATCATACACGGACATAGCTCAAGTAGGCCAAGCAAGGCCTCGAGAAAACAAAACAAAAAACATTTCTTGTACTTTTCTGCCTTCTAGAATCCCAGGCAGATGCATTTCTACAGGACACTCCTTATATTCTGGTTTGCCATGTCAACCTTGGTTCGTTGATACAGACACATTTTCAGAATGCGACCAGCAGATTGTGTGTAGAATGATGAGATCTACATACCTTTTTGCATAGGTTCAAGTTCAAACTTCTCTCTTTAAGAGCTGTGTAAAAAATGGGCAGATTGTTTAATTAGTCTATGCTTTCCTTCCTAATTTAGAAAGGGTTGTTTAAAAATAAGAGTACATTTATTAGAAATGGTATGGATATTTGTTGAAAAACTCAACTGACAATATAAAAGGATCATTATTTTTTAATTTATTTTATTTTTATTACTAGTTCCATTTTATTAACTCTGTATCACAGGTGAATCCGGCTCCCTCATTTTCTCTCAATCCTACCCTCCCTCCGTCATCTCCTCCCTGCCCCTTTCCAAGTCCACTGATAGGGGAGGACCACCTCCCCTTTCATCTGACCCTGGTTTATCAGGTATCTTCAGGACTGGCTGCAAAGTTTTTTGAGCTATGCTAGTTAATTTTGCCAGTGATGACAGCTTGTTTTGACTCATAGTTTCAGAGGTTGCTTTCCCATTAAGTCAAGAGTTAGTCTCCTGCAGGCAGGAGAGGCAGGGTCCACAGTGGTTCATGAGCTTGTTGTGTAAAACGTATATCAACCAATAGCTAACCAAATGAGCAAAATGAGTTTGGAGATTACATGAAGGTAACCAGGACATGTAATCATTCCCTTGAGTAGATGAGTAGCTTGTTATCACTTTTCTGGTCCTACTGAGGACACATTAGAAGTGGGTGTAGACCTCTTACTAACATAGCCCACATTGCACTCAGAAGTTCAATAGTGATAACTGCAGTCTCCAGTTTTCACTATAAGATCTATAAAAGGCCACTTGGCAAGCGAGCATTGTCAGTATTCCTCCATTGGAATGTCTCCCATTCTTTGCAGTTCTTTCCCATTTTCTCTTAAATCTATGTTTGCTCTGCTCATTCCTTATCTACGTAATCTATTATTACTATTTGGAAAGAAACAATGTACTTAAAAGTTATTGGCTCATGATGGCTTTGGTGAGCCTTGAACAATAATGGGGCATGCTAGCATTCCAAGTTAAACTTGGAATAGCTGAGAAATGCTTCTTTGAGCTTAAAGGTTGGTTTGGTCAGTCTTTAATCACAACCTCAAGAAGACAAAGGAGCACAAAATTTGGTGCCAGAGACACAGGGTATTGCTGTGATAGACCTTACCATGTTTTTGCTTTGTTTTGATTTTTGTTGTTGTTTTGTGTTGTTATTTTGTTTGTTTTTGAGGGGGCAGTGTTGTGGAAGCCTTTGAACTTTGGGAAAGCTTTGAGTGCTCAGAGATTAATGAGCTCTTGTAGATAAATATTTGAGAGATAGATAATGCAGAGAGCAAAGCAGATGATGGAGGCCTAGCTTGTGAAGTTTCAGAAAGACACAAAGGCTATCAGGGCTGTTTCAGTGATATTTTATATTAAGAATCCATGGAAATAAAACTTCTCTTTTATTGGGGCAATCAATAAAACAAACAAAACAAAACAAGAAACTGGTTAGCTGCGGCTGGAAAACTAATTATGATTAATAAGAGACCGGCAACGAACAGAAGACATGGTTCAGCTGGGGTCAAGACTGTGTCTTAAACTGGAAGCTGAAGTTGGTTCCATATGGCACCAGTTTTGAAAGCATAAAGGGCAACAAAGAACAGCTGAGGCTTAGAACGGAGAGAGGGTGTGAGAGGACATCTGTGAAGGCACAGCCTTAGCGGGTCTCACAGGACTGGGAGATGACCACCAAGGACAGTGGCATGTGTGGAGAGGAATGCACCGGAGCTTTGGAGACAAGTCATGAATGTTTGGATGGCACAGACAGAGGAGTGGAGCAACCTAAACCCTTCCTTGCCCTGAAAATCATGAGCAAGCCTCAAATATCAGATGCTCAGCTCTTTAGACTACAGGATTTTGGCTTTGCTTTGATTACCCCTTTGCCTTGGTTCTTCCCTTTGGAATAAGAAAGCATGTAATTTATTTTTGATTTTACAGGCGTTCACAACTAAAAGGCTTTGGATTTTTTTTTAAAGAAACAACGAATCTTTAACGCACTAGATTTATTTACTTTTGAATTTTTTTTTTATTGTATTAACATGATATCTTGGGAACCAAAAAAAGGGATAGGTCATGTTTACAGTGAGGTACTTGTGTGTCAAAGTTCACCAAGGGTGGATTGCATTGGTTAGATTTTTTTTTTTTCTAACTTGAAATAGACGTAGTTGGAAAGAGAATTTTAATTGAGGAACTGTCTCCATCAGACTGGCCTGTGAGCATGTCTGTGGGACATATTCTTGATTGTTAATTGGAGAAGGGCCCAGCCCATTGTAGGGTGTGCCATTCCTGGACAGGTAGGTCTGAACTGTGTAAGGAAAGGAGTCAAGCAAGTCAGGGAAAGCAGATAATAAATGCCATTCTCTCCATGGTCCTGCTTAAGTTTCTACCTCCAGTTCTAGCACGAGCACCTACTTTTCCTTCCCTCAATGACAGACTATATCCTCAAGATGAGGTAAAGCTTTCCTCTCCAGTTTGGTTTTGCTTAGTGTTTTATCAAAGAAACATTAAAAGCAAACTAGGACTTGCCTACAAAATTAATGTATTCACTAGGATGTGAATGAACAACACAGTTGCTACACTTACAAAATGGATTACTACTCCACATTGAGAAGGAGGAAAAATTTGATAAAACAATGACATGTATATCAAGCAAAAAGACAACAGCTAGAAATTCAAACCACGATTCCAAAATAGAAATGTCTAGAAAACACATGATCCGCAAAGACAGAAATAAAACCCTTACTGTTTGAGTCCAGGATTGAACACCAAGTATTAATAATAAACTATAAAAATGGATAGATGGAAAGGGGAGGTGAAGATAACCAGAATGAAATTGTTTTGTATATTGATGGTGTTGGGGCTTCCATGGATGTACAAAGTTATATCGTTCCTAAGCTCATTTAAAGATAGACTTAAATCATATGCGAACTAATTCCTTATAAAGTTGTTTTAAAGCTGAAGCTTTAGTAGGGAATCTCTGAATTACTCAACTTGCCCTCAGGTCAGAAAGACCAGAGCCTAAACTATAATGAGAGGATCCTGAAATGTGTGTGAAGTCTGGGAATCTATTCTGGCTGGGGGCTGATGGCTGGGAATAGCAGCACAAGCATCTGGCTGTTGAGGCCAGGTCTAGTGCAGTGTAGGAGTGTTGGGCAAAGAAAGCTGATGGGGCGCTTCTGTATCAAAAAGGGCTTCTAGGGACGCTGAGAATGTCTTGTCATTCTGTCATCTGCACCTGTAATCACTTCTCATGTCTCACCTGTTTCTTTCCTCTCAGATCCTTTCCATTGATTTGTTTTTTTCTTCCCATTGATTTGTAATTGGCAAACAAGTATAATTAATGTGTCAAAGAGAATGTGTATCTTAGACTTTAGCAGGCAATGGGAAATCATTTCTCAAGGTAATTAAATGAGTTATGTAAAGTTATGTAAGAGAAGAAACTGAATAAGCTCATACCTTATATCAGTATAGGTTTTTTGTTTGTTTGTTTGTTTGTTTTTTACTATGGGTAAGTCTAAAAAGAAGTAAGGATTAATAAAAGCAACTTTCTGAGTCTATTTGAGGCTTAACTCATTAAACATAAAACAGAGAGTTAGTTATAGATAGTCAAATATATAATAATGGATTAAAATATTTGTGGGATTAATATACAAATGTGCACTGTAGTTGATGCTATGGAAAGCATATTTACTAAAAATACATGGATGTTCATATTTTTTGTGTGGTTAATGTTTTTATTTTCCTAGTATGGAAAATACCAACCATGAGTTATTTCTCACAACACTCACACATAATGTAAGGGAAGGTGGTTTCACACCATACAATTTTATATCTTTCTGTGCTCAAGTGCAATTCAATTCCCAACCCAACAGCCTGAAATTAACCAAGATGCCTTAGAGTAAACTCAGAGACCCTACCTCGAGAATCAACTGGAAGTCCCATGTCTGCCTCTTCTTCACTGTAAACCTATAAATTGTTTAAAATCTATAAAATTCTGTAAACCTATAAACCTATAAACCTATTGTTTAAACCTATAAAATTCCCACCACCCATTCCTTGGCTTAAGAATTCGCTAGAATAGCTCACAGAGCTAGAAAAAACACTTCTTACATTCTTGGTTTATTACAATTTACAAGCTAAATTTTAAAAAGGATGAACTTCATAGAACATGTTCCAAAGAGGTCGGGTCAGGAGCTCCTTTTTCTGTAGATTTGAGATGTGCTATCTTCCCAGCACCTTTGTGTGTACACGAACCAAGAAGAACCCTGACTCCAGCCATGTAGAGATATTTATAGTGGTTCACCACACATCCATGACTATAAGTCATTCTCTAGCTCCTCTGCATTCCCTAGAGATGAAAATCCTAAGTTTCCCTTTACTTTGGTTCTTTCTGGCTACCACCCTGGAGCTATGTACAGGTCAACGAGGGTAACCCATTAGACCAAAACATTCTGACTACAACATTCCTGGGCACTTAACTCTTTTCAGACACTGGCACTGCAGACTGAACCTGTTTTACCTACTGTATTATACCATCAAACTAGGGTTGTGACTATATTTTTCTTATTATCTTTTAAAAATAATATATATATATTACAATTTATTCACTTTGTTCCTGATTGTATCTCCTTCCCTCATCTACACCCGGTTCCACCATCTCCCCCTCCCCACATCCTGCTCCCCTAGTGCACTGAAAAGGGGGAGTTCTCCTTCCTTACTCTCTGACCCTACCCTAATAAGTCTCATCAGGACTGCCTGGATCCTCTTCCTCTGTGGCCTGGTAAGGCCACCATGCCAGGCGGAAGTGATCAAAGAGCAGGCAACTGAGTTCATCTCAGACACTGTTCCTGCTTCCCTTACTAGGGACCTCACTTAGAGACTTAGCTGCCTATGGGTTACATCAAAGCTGGGGGCTCCATGCATTGTCCTTGGTTGAATACATCAGTCTCTGCAGGGGCTCCTGGCCCAGATTCTTTTGGCTTTGTTGGTCTCCTTTTGGAGCACCTATCCCCTCTTTGTCCTTCTATTCCCCCTTCTTTCATAAGACTCCCTGTACTCTGTCCAAAGTTTGGCTGTGGGTCTCTGCATCTGCTTCAATCTGCTGGGTGGAGTCTTTCATCTACATCTGTGGACATCTGTGGTAGGCTCCATTCCGGTTCCCGTTTTTCCACCACGTCTAGTGTCTATCCAGTTTGCCCTTCTAAATGAGAATTAAGCATCTTCCTTGGGGATGACCCTGTTGTTTAGTTTCTTTAGATCTGGAGAGTCTAATATGTTTATCCTATATTATATGGCTAATATCTGCATATAAATGAGTGTATACCATGGTTGTCTTTCTGGTTCTGGGTTACCTCACTCAGGACGATCTTTTCTGGTTGTATCCATTTGCCTAAAAACTTCATGATTTCCCTGTTTTTCATTGTTGAGTATTATTCCATTGTGTAAATTTACCACAATTTCTGTATAGATTCTTCAGTTGAGGGACATCTAGGCTGTTTCAAGATTCTGGCTATTACAAATAAAGCTGCTATGAACATAGTTAAGCAAATGTCTTTGTTGTATGGTGGAACATCTTTTGAATATATGCCCAGGAGTGGTATAGCTGGGTCTTAAGGAAGCACTAGTCCCAGTTTTCTGAGAAAATGCCAGATTGATTTCCAAAGTGGTTGTACAAGTTTGCACTCTGAACAGGAATGGAGGAGTGTTCCTCTTTCTCCATATCCTCTCCAGCATGTGTTGTCACTTGAATTTTTTATTTTAGCCATGCTGATGGGTATGAGATGGAATCTCAGAGTCATTTGGATTTGCATTTCCCTGATGACTAAGGACACTGAACATTTCCTTACATGTTTTGCAGCCATTCAATATTCCTCTCTTGAGAATTCTCTGTTTAGGACTATACTCTATTTTATAATTGGATTATTTGGTGTGTTGGTGTTCTATTTCTTGAGTTCTTTATATATTCTGGATATTAGCCCTCTATCAGATATAGGATTGGTGAAGATCCTTTCCTGGTTTGTAGGTTGTCAGTTATTGTTTTGTTCTGTTGATGGTGTCCTTTGCTTTACAGAATATTTTCAGTTTATTAATTGTTGATCTTAGAGCCTGTGCTGTTGGTGTACTGTTCAGGAAGTTATCTCCTGTGCTAATGAGATTAAGGCTCTTCCCCACTTTTTCTTCTAACACATTGAGTGTGTCTGGTTTTATGTTGAGGCCTTTGATCCTCTTGGACTTTAGTTTAGTGCAGGGTAATAAATATGGATCTATTTGCATTTTTCTACATATAGACATGCAGTTAGACCAGCACCATTTGTTGAAGATGCTACCGTTTTTCATTGTATGGTTTTGGCTCCTTTGTCAAAAATTGAGTGTCCATACCCAGAAATAATTGAGTGTCCATACCTGTATGGGTTCATTTCTGGGTCTTCAATTTTATTTCATTGATTGACCAGTCTGTTTCTATGCCAATACCATGCAGTTTTTATTATTGTTGTTCTACAGTACAACTTGAAATCAGGAATGGAGATAC